>PVJA010026470.1:0-29611 GCA_004027025.1 Myocastor coypus
TCAGTTCGCTATAAATT
The DNA here is from genome assembly GCA_004027025.1 of Myocastor coypus. Taxonomy (NCBI): domain Eukaryota; kingdom Metazoa; phylum Chordata; class Mammalia; order Rodentia; family Myocastoridae; genus Myocastor; species Myocastor coypus. The sequence goes on from PVJA010026470.1 coordinate 18, forward strand.
TTTCCCAATTTGCGAGTTTTCTTTTAATGCTGTTGTTTTCTTTTTACATGCATAAACTTTTCAAAAAAAAAAAAAAAAAAAAACGCAATCCCAGGTGTTGATTATTTCGAAATGCTTTCTTTGCTCGATGGATATTTGGGTTGATTACAAAACTTAGTTATTATAAACTGTGCTATTATAAATATGGGTGTGCACATATCATTAATCTATCTGTATTATTTACTGTTATTGTACTATTTCATAAAGCTTTCTTTTTTTTTTTTTTTGTCTTTTTGAGACAGGGTCTCGCTATGCAGTTGAGGCTGGCCTTGAGCTCACTTTTGTAGCCCAGGCTGGTCTCGAACTCACACCGATCCTCCTGCCTCAGCCTCCCGAGTGCTGGGATTACAGGCGTGAGCCACCACGCCCGGCTTCATAAAGCTTTCTTGACAATGTAATGGAATCCTATTTCCTGTGCATTAATGATTTCAGATTATTTATTTGTTCCTTGATATCTTGTTCATAATGATAATATTATTCTCAGGTGTACTTGTTATTTGCCATCACCTTAAGAGGTTATCTCTTAACTTAAGGCATCTCTATAAACATAATTTTGGAAAAAGAAGATGGTTATATGTTGAAATAAGGAAAGCAGAGAATGAGCAGAAAAATTGAGGCACATACAAATCATCTGCCACTGAAAAACACAGTGGAGATTAGAGAGCTAAGGGACATTGCAGAGCAAGCCAGAAAGCATGAGCTCTTTCTATGTTACCTAGGACCTGTTCTATCATTCCAATCAAATGTTCTGATTTTATTTTAAGCCTATTCTTAATATAGAGTACTAATATACCTTCATTTATCTTTCTTTGTTCAAAACATACTCTAATTTTAAATTTGTTTAGATATGCAGAATGATTTTATTACCAAATTTTAAATTCCATCCATTCCAACACCATTTGCAACAGCACTGGAATTGGAAAATATTTATGCAGAAATGCTCTGAGTTCCTGTGGGAGGTTTATCATACTTAATAACAGCCAAAATATCTTATTTTTGTAAACCTGGCCACATGGCATATTATACAGGAATAAGCTCCAAGGGAAAATTGTACCACCCATGTAAAATCATAACATTTTAGAGCTGGAAGAATATTTAGGGATGATGCGATTCAATGGCCTCATTTTCCAGATGACTACATGAGGGTTATGGAGGCTAAGAAGAGCCAGAATACCTTCTATAGGGAATGACTTTGCATCCTGAGATCACAAAAATAGACCTTTGTCCTACAACTATAAAAGAATTAAAGATGAATCCAACTATTTGCAATTAATTTGAAACAGTTCTCTGACTCAGTTTGCTAGTGATTGAAACAGCTGCATATTGTCAAACTTATCAAGAGAAAAAGTGAAGGACAATCTGTATTAATAGATATTAGGCACTGAAAATAAATCTATCAGTGTTGAAATGGGTTTGGCAAACATGGTTTACAGGCTTTGTTGGTCTCCTAGAATATTGTTTGGGAAGAATATTGAGGTTCTCTATTCACTCTGTAGTTTTTGGAATAGTTTTTCTGGAAGTATGAAGATTTTTTTTTGTATGACATAACTACTCATTTCCAACTATTCTTTACACTGGGGATCAAATTCAGGTACTTGTCCTTTCCAGGAAGGCACTTATGCTGCTGAGTTATCTTCCTGGCCCCTCATTTCCAGTTCTTGACAAACTGTTCTCTTCTCTTCTCTTCTCTTCTCTTCTCTTCTCTTCTCTTCTCTTCTCTTCTCTTCTCTTCTCTTCTCTTCTCTTCTCTTCTCTTCTCTTCTCAGAATTCTGTAAATATGAAATCTTGAAAATTTCACACCATTTTCTCACTTTTTTAGGGTCATTTGACTAAAAACAGGGCAATAAGTAATGCAGCGTATCATAAATCACCTTACTACCTTATTCTTTTATGCTATTATTATATTATACTTGTTACATAACAGGAAGTATATTTTATACAGTATTAATGCAGAAGTTGGTTTTTTCAGGAGAAAAATCTCATTTTTGAAAGCTCAATAACTTTTTACATATATGAAACTAAAAATAAACATGCATTTGCACTACAGAAAATAAATATACACTTATATCCTGTGATCTGTGTTCTCTTGAAGTTTTCCCTGTAAAACATGGTTTTAGCCAATCCACAAGAAAAAAAACCATGACATATTTAATAGCGTCAAATCACATGTCCATAAGGATAGAGGATATGTGTGAAGAGTTGATGAATATTTATTAATGATGATTATGATTATTAAGGGTAAATGATAGATACTAGATATTTTAGGGTTCTCATCTCACTTCCACTTATATAACAGATGACAAATGCAATGTACAGCTGCACCATAATTAAAAGCATTTTCCTTTCTAGGATTACAGCCATTTTTGATACTGTTTAATAAGCTGTATCTATAAAGCAACTATATGCTCATTTACTCAACTTGTGATGTTAATAATTTAACAAAAAATCATTGAAAAATGATGTCAGGCTGAATAATTTATAAAATCAAGGAAATTGTCCGTGGCATATGGGTGTTTTATACAAATGTGATCAAAATTTTTTTAAGCTATATAAATTTTAGCAAGGTGAAAATGTTTGTTATTAACATTGAGTGGTACAACATTCACTTTTTATATAAGGAGTATATGGGGAGGAAGTAATGTCAACATTTTGGGCTTTGATGCCCTCCTGGAATTAGTTTTGTAAGTAACCCTGCAGGTGGCTCAAGAAAAACAGATTGAGAAATATATTGTCGATATGGGGTGATTCCAAAATCCTATTTTGAGTGTCATATACAACATCATTTTAAGCTACTGGACAAGATTCATAAAATTCTTTCTGATTTGGAAAATAATTTTTTTGCATCCTGTCACAAAATTAAAACTACTATTTTGTACCAATACTCTTTGTCAAGTGTCAAAAACTCACCATATGTTTAGTGGAATTGAAAGGCTCCTATTGGCTTAAGTAGCTGCCAGCTGTCAATTAGATGACTCACAAGGTAAGGAATGATGACTATTTCACGTATTGCACTTTTTTTCCACTCTAGACTATCAGGAGGTACATTAGCAAACATTTCTAGTGAAAATGCTACTTGCTGTCTGAAATTTTTTGAAATAATTTATTTTCTATCAAATTCAATTTTTTCGTATTTATTATTATTCTGACTCACCTGTCTCATTCGCTTATCTTAGAAAGGGACCTCTAAGTGGCTACTACTTTTAAGTCAATACTTAGTGCGTAACAAATGCTATAAACTATGTAAATGTTTGGTGAGTGATGATGATAAACAATGAGTTATTATATTAATATTATTAAGTCATTTATGTCAGTGTAATTAATAACAATAACACTTTTCATAAATTTTCCAATGTTATTAGTAGTGAATAAAAGCACCATGTTTATTATATTTGCTTTTTTATTTTATTTATTTATTTTTTTCTTGTTACAGAACCTTTGTTTGCTTATTCAGTCATTTTTATGGCTGACTCAGCCCATCCCGAGGGCAGGGCTGGCACAGCATGTGGTGCCGGGGATCGAACCACGGTCCCTGAAGCCGCCGAAGCAGGCACTTTAGACCACTGAGCCATTCCGCCGGGCCCCATGTTTATTATATTTTTAATAGATATATGGGAATGTATATTACGTGGCAAAGGTCATTACCATGAAAATCTCAGCCTGCCACTTCATTTAATTTCTTTTTAATTTAATATTCGTTGGGAAGCAAAACCTACTTAAACCATGGCAGACAATTTCAGTACCATAATTAAAGCTGGCTTTTTTTTACTGTTTCCCATTATATGCTTTTTTTTTAAAAAAAGAAATCACTATAAAAATATTTTACTATTTTTAAATGTATTATTTATCACAATATCTGAAATGTCAAGGTCTCTGATGATTGCAACTCTTAGAGAACATACTACTCAGAAAAAAAGAGGCACTTAAAACACCTTAAATGTAAAAAAGCACCATATAAAAATGTATTTTTGTTTTGAGTTATGCAGTAGTGCAAATGCACAGCAATTAATTTTATTCACTGTGCCTTTCAGATCATAAATAAATATAATTATAAAAGTCAGAAAAAGTAGGAAAATAATGGTCATATAGTAAAAATATCGATGGTAACTAGATGATAACACAGTCTGTGTTTACAAATGTGAATTCTTTGATCAGTCTGTTGTTCATGCCACTGTTTGGCTTAAATAAAGAATGATAAGGAGAGATAATTAACCCTATAGAATAAAAATAGTGCATAAGACATGACAGCCAAAAAGACAGTATAAAGATACCATGCCATGGATGTTGCTAAGAAATTACATTCTAAATTCAAGTTCAACCCAGATGAGAAAGAATGTGACATCTCCCTGTTGTTATGCATGTGAAACTAGTGTATATCACTATGAAATTGTAAAGGAAAATATCTCTGTCTGTGAAGAAAATGAAGGACATAAACTTTTCAAATGCTATTATAGGCTGTTCATGACTTGATCCTTATCTGTACCGTGAAATTCATCCATCAGCATACACTTCACTATGTATGCTCCTCTAAGGAAGCAGACCTTTTACAGGATTGAATAGAGTTAGCTTAACTTTTGAGCCTATTCAAAACCTACTCTTTCCATACAGGATATTTCTAGTCATGGTGTCATGGCTGTGCTGATGACCAGAATTGATTTAAAACATTTATTGTTTGTTTTGACTTTGAGGAAGCACATAAGTCTCACTGTGGCAGATCCAGTGAGGAAGGTGAAAGACACAGCATTGTGACAGTTGATTGACTGTGTCAACTGAGTAAGAGAAACTTAACTAGATGGACTCAGTAACTCCACACCCTTGGATGAGGATGATCCCCACTAGTGTAGCTTGTTGCCAGGGTGGTATAAAGCGAAAATAAAGAAGGATGCATCTGCTTGTTTTTAGGATGAACTTCCGTTTTTGTCTTTCACCTTGGATGTCACCTCCTGGCTTCCAGTATAGACTCTTCAGTCTTCTTTTACAGACACTTCCACTTCCTGATATGGGCTCTCAAAGGACACCACAGCGAACTCCAACTTTTAACTGTATGATTAGGTCTAAAGTGTGCAAATCTACCCTCTGAACTCATCCCTACCTAACTCAGTGGGTGGCATTGGGGAGCAGCACCCACTATAGTTTTAATTATACTTCCTAAAGATGCTCACACAAGAGGACATCCACAACTGCTTCAAATAGTGGCAAGAACTACAGGATAAGCATGTGTGAAGTGACAAGGAGTATTTTGAGGAAAGATTAAGGGCAATGTGTCTTTTACTATAATAACTTTGTTAAATTTAAATATTCACCATGTTTTTGTTATATTTCATTATCAATGGTGACAGTATTGCTTCTTCTTATTTGAGAAAATAGGGTAACTCAATTTACTTATATTTTCTTCAATATTTTGTCATATTTTTGTATTTTAGGGATGGGTCTACAAGGTGTTCAGGGTCTCACAGCTAAATCAGAATTGTAGTGATCTGCCTGTTTATATCTTCCCAAGAGCTGGGATTACAGGTTTGTGCAACCATTTCCAGTCTCAGTTGCTGTCTCAGCATGCCTCAGGGGCAGGTATGGAACAGTAGGCCCAAGTATTAAACCCTTGCCCCCTGCACCTGCTTGTAGGTGCTTTAATCCTCTAAGCTATTTGGCCAGCCCAAAATTTTGTTTTCATTGTAAAGATCTTCTACTTTATTGGTTTAATTCATTATTATATTTTCTGGAAATTTGAAAGGGTATACTTTCTTGAGCTGTACTTCAGGTAATTAGTTGTACATTATAAACATTACTGGCTTTCTTTGTTGATCTTGCATAGTGAAATATTTGTGAATTCTTTAATTGTAATAATTTTCGTGGTGTCTTTAAGAATCTTCTATATGTAAGATCAAGTCATCTGCAAATACTGAAAATTTGAGTATTTTTTTTTTTGATTAGTGTACTTATATGAGTCAATTTCCTACCATCGGTAGAAAATACCAGACACCTGCAGTTGAAGGATGAGAGGTCTAGTTTGCTCACATTTCAGAGTTCTCCGTATATGATTGATTTACCATAAGGCAGAAAATGGTATAGTAGAACAAAATGGCAGAAGAATGCTATTGAAATCATGCTGTCCAGGAAGCAGAGAAAGAAGTGAGAGCAGCTGACAAGAATACACCCTTCCAGGTCACACTTCCAATGACTCACTTCCAACCAAGTTCTACCTCCTAAAAGCAGATTGAGGAGTGAGACTGGGCATGGTAGTGTGCACCTGTAATATCAGCACTTGGGTGACTGATAACAGAAGGATCACCATGAATTTGATCTGTGTAGTGAGACCCTGTAGACCCTGTACTAAATACATTTTTTAAAAAAGCACATTTAGGCACTGTATTCATCACTGGATGAATCTACTAACGATTATAGTACCCCTCAGGGTGAAATCACTTTCTGAACACTTGAAGCTTTTAGAGAGCATTTTTGATCTAAAACATAACAATGCCGTTGAATATTTTGTCTGACCTTATAACTCTGGCTAAGCCTTCTGAAATAATTTTGACTAAAATTACTGAATATCAGCATCCTTGTATATTTGAAGTGTGTAGCATGGTGATGTAAGTATGCATTTCAAAACAATTGCAATAATTCAGCTAAGAAAACTGTTATCTTGCATAATTAGTATTTTGTGTATGCATATTGATAACAGTTAAAATCTAACCACTTAGCAAATTTTAAGGCTTAAAATTAACTGTAGTCACCATGCTAGTACATGAGGTTTCCAGTATTTACCTTATATAAATAGCTAGTAGTGGAGCAAGACCTCCCCCAGCCTGCTGGAAGCTCAGATGACCCAGCATGCAGGCCCACACATGAGTGAGACAGCCACTGTCCACCCCCGGCCTGCCAGAAGCTGAGCTGATCCAGCAACCAGGCCTGGTGGGACCGGAGCAGCCCCAACTGACATACCAACCTATGGGCATGTAGGTAGGACCACTTGGCCTGTAGTCCCCTGAACTGACACCAGGACTCTGCCTTGGCCCAAATCTCATGACTGGTGGCCATGTAGGCACTGACACTAGGCCTGTACCTTTGTACCACCAGAACTTCTACCTTGCCAAGAACCCAGCTCCAGCATCTGCTGAGGAGCCTTGCAGCAAAATTCCCTGCAAGAGAGGTTGGGGGTCAGACATTACCAGCTAACCCAGGAGGTGAACATCTTGCCAGAGGAGCACAGCAGGCTCTCATCCAAAAGTTGTAGATGAACATGCTGAGCACACCAGCCAGACTGAGCCAGGCACATCTAGACAAGATCAAACTTGGTACATCTGGACCTAAATTTCAGTCGGTGCTAGTGGCATAAGTTCACCACTTAAACAACAGCTTTCAACATTGCCAGTTTCACCAGTAACCTACTGCAATTATGAAACTTTGTACTATGTATACAACTACTTCCTCCTAGTTCAAAGAGAAGAAAAATTTTTCTTCTTATCCTTCTTTCTTTTTCTCTAAACCAAATCAATTAGAAAATTTGTCACATCTTCACCCTGTGCTCTGCATAACTTTTGTGAGTACAACAATATGTAGTGTGTCAATTACTGCGAGTGTGCTACTCAAATTTTTGAAACTCTCATATTGTTATCTCTTATTAAAAGTAATAAAAAAGAAAAAATAAAAATCCAGTGTTAAATTATCTCCATCAGACAGCAATAAAGGGAAACAAAAAACATACACTATCTCTCGAACATCATTGAAAGAGAAAAATATTGCTTGGTGGAATAAAGTCACAGAAGAACAGACTAAATGCAGAGAATGTGTATCCCATGAAATAATAATAAAAAATTGCCCAACTCTTGAGAAAAAACATGGATGTCTATGTATCAAGTGCATTTAGAACACCAAGCAAACATAATCATAAAAGAATCTCTCCTAATCATGTGATACTGTCAAGGGTATAGACGAAATCAAGAACATTAATAGCCATGGCTTCATTTTCAATAAAGGCAACCACATCAGAATAATGTTAGAGTTCCAAGAAGGAAGTTGAAGGGTCAGAAAAGTATGTATTTTAAGCACTGGAAAACCTTACCTACTAGCTTAGACTACTGTATTCTGTAAAGCTATCAGTGGTAACAGAAGGAGTAGAAGAGTCCTCCCAAGATGAGTTTAATTTAAAGAACTCCATGATCAAGAGGCTGATATAGCAGTTACTTAAAGGAACCTAAGCACTTAGGAGGGGGTTAGCTGGGTTGAATGGGAATTCTAATCCTCTCTTTTAAAAAAAGCTGTACACTGATTTTAGTAGTGGTTGTAACATTCTATACACCCACCAAATGTTGAGAATGGTTCATTTTTCCCCACAGCCACTCCACCATTTATTATTGGCTGACTTCTTGATTTTAGTCATTTTTTTTCTGGGGTGAGGATGCAATTAGCAATCACACTATTAAATGAAAAACTCAGACCCCTCATATGCAAATATCATATTGTCTCCTTAGTGTGAGAACATGAAAGAGAAAATAAAATCTTAAGGGTACAGTAGATACTGGAAAAAGGGAATGATCCTATTCAAAAGAAAGGAATTACTGATCAGAGAAGGATGGAGCGGGAGTAGGGAAAGAGATATATTTCTGTATGTAGGCAGGATTGTTTGGACCACTGTAATTCTACTTGTCTAGGGAAAGGAGCTGTGACTGCTTATTTTGCTTTGTCTCCTTTTTTCAATTGTTCATCATTTTTCTCTTGTTAATTTCTTATAAATTTATTTTTTCTTCAAATTTTGCATGCATCTATCTGGTAATATGAGCAAGTATTTGGAAAACAATACTACATTACAACAAATACTGTGAAATTCATATTATTTTGTTAAGTGAAATTCTGTATCACTTATACTTCTTTGTTTTAATTATATTCTCTACTTTATATATAAAAAGGAATTAAAAAAGAAAAACATATTTTGTTGAAAAATTATGGATATCTTTATGTGCTGTATAATAGATTGTTCTCTCACATAAGAAAATCTCACAAGACAGTAATTAAGAGTTACAATATATATGCCATTAAAACACTAAAATCTTAAAAAATAGGCTTATCTGACTTGTCTCTCATTCAGGGTGGACTGTGTGTTTCAATAAACATTTCCCATATTTCAATGACTTAACAAAATCAATGTTGATTTCCCTTCTAAACTAACAGATAAATTGGCTGTTTTATAGACAGTTGACCAAAGAGGAATTCAGAACTAGAGATTTCCTTCATTCACATTATCCAGGACTTTCTGAGTCTAAGAGATCTTACTGAGCCTGAGTCAAGCTGAGAGATCAAAGAATGATAACACATTATGTAAACAAGTAGACTCCATAACCACAATTGAAAGAGCTATACTTCAATTTTTCCACATCCTATTGCCAGAATTTTGTTATATGACATGAATATATATCTAGAAATTTTTATAAAAGTAAAGAACTTGAACATTTTTATAAATCTTTCTAATCTGTACCATATTTTCCTCACCCTAGCCAATGCCTAACATAATGTTGCTTAACTTGGTATAAATGCATTTTTATTTTCAGTTCTTCATGATATAAGGTAACATAGTAATATCTTTAAGTAAATTAAATAATAGATTTTCTTTGTTGATTGTATTATTTTTGGAAATTTATTTCAGGTTTTCAGTAGGTCAATTTGAGTTCCTTTTGTTGAAACATCCATGAGGTAGAATAATGTGCATAATATGATTTAGTAAGTAACTATGCTTGCTATTTTTAGCATAGCAAAATATGTGTTGCAAATAGGCATGACTCTTCTCATCATTTTTGTTGTGTTCATATGAAGTATAAACTTTTTAATAAATTAATCATCATTTAAAATCTATGGAATTTTAATCAGTTTAATTAAACAGTTGAAAAGTCAGTTTATAAACAGTTACAATTCAATTGAGTAAGTGGTGACAGACATTTCCTTTAGACAGTCACAATAGGGAATTATACAATATCCTACAATTGTTTTAAAGGTTTGATACCCTAAGTTGGGAAACACAAAAATGATATATAGTACATGCACTTGCAATGAATGCCAATCATTTTGAAAATACAGAACTTAATAGGTTTCCTTTGGCTATAAACCTGCATGATTTCAAACTTCATTCACATTTTGAACTTTTCTTGTTCACAATATATTTGCCAAGTGGCTTTATTTTACATGTTGATGTAGAGGAGACTAAGGGAGAAATGCAATGAACTCCATGGGAGCATAGACATTATTTTTAAATGATTGAAGTTTGAAATCACCACTCCCATTACTCTAAATAAACTGCATGCTTCTTGTTCTTCTGCTTCTCTTTAAGCTTGATTACATCTCTTCTCAATTACAGAAATGAGCTTTTAATTGGGCTTCTTTAATTGGAAGTTTGTTGGTTGCAGTACAAACTGTTCACTAATTCCTTAGGAGTCAATTAGGTCTGATATATGGTAATACAGTATCAATGAACAAGGAGAATTTGAGACCACCTCTCCAATGATAATGTACCTTATGCAGATATCTAAATTATAAATGAGTCATAATGATAAATGTGTCCAACCACATCAGGGGTTCAGTGTGTTTTTATACATTTAGTACAGAGTCTTTAGGGTCTCACTATACAGACTGGATTTGTAGTGATCCTTCTGTTTTCAGCTTCTCAAGTACTGGTATTACAGGCGCACACCACCATGCCCAGTCTCAGTGTCTGTTTTAGCATGTCCCAGGGTTGGGGCCGGCACAGCAAGACTAGGATCATCAAGCCCCTGCCACTGTGCTCTGCTTAAGCAGGTGCTTTAGTTTGCTGAGCTGTTTGGCCAGTCTTCAAAGTCTTAAATTTGGTAATATTTAAGAAATTATCTTTAAATGCAAAATTTATATTCCTTTATGAATAAAATATATTCTGAGTCACAAGAATGAGAATTGAAACTTTTTCATTTACAAAAATTTGTATTTCCAAGCAAATAAAAAATCCAACAATTTAATAATATTCTAATTTAGATGTATGCCACATACTCTTTTTAAATTACAAATTAATGAATTTCACTTCATTTTATGTAACTAATATAATCAAATAAACTGAATGTAAATGTGGAATACCAGAGCTTCTAATATATATTTTCTGTTTTAATCCAGAAAATATGGTTAAAAGTTTTAAAAAAGATTTTCAAAATGTTAGAATAGAGAAAAGGAATTGGGATGTGTCATGCACATGTACCAGCATCAAACATGGAATGTAAACATCATGCACTGAAAACATAAGCAAAAATTAAAAAACAAATCCAGCAGTCTCAAGGAATCTAAGGGAAAGAAAAATGGATGAAAAGGGAATTAAGATGTGTTAGGTATATATACAACTTTCCACAGAGAGTGTTAATGTTATGTACTACATACATTGTACATATAAAAGAAAATGTAAATAAAAGAATTTAGAAACATTTTTGTTTTAATACATGTTTTTGTTACAAATTTAGATAATTTATTTTGGAAAGTTTCTTAGAAATTTGAGCAAGTTTGAGACAGTTAACTTTTTCTCTGAGTTTCCTTTCAACATCCTTAGGTTTATTCCCTTAAAAAGTCTTTGATAGTATCAATTTTAATAATATGCATTCTCTTTTTCAAAAGAGAATAAAATTATTAAAAAATTTAGAAATGATCCAGAATATCTCTAAATAAAATAATAATTAAATAACAGTTGTTATGTTGCATATTGTCTTCAAATTAGTTTTTCAGTTTTCCACATAGAAATATGCAAAATTGCTCAAAAGTTACAAAACTTTAAAAAGGGAGAGAAAAAAGTTGAAATATTAACTCCTCTTTTCAATAGAAGAGCAGAAATAAGACATAAAATTATCCAAGCTTTAGTTATGGCAAATTCCATATATATATATATATATATATATATATATATATATATATATATATATAAAATCAGTGCACATATATCGCTGTGGTATGATGTTTTCAGTCTTCAGACCTTCAGGAAAGAAGACCAAGGAGGGGAATGGCTAGGTTGAATTGAACCTCTAATCCTAGTTGTCTAAGGAATCTCCACACTGGTTTCCATAATGATTGTACCAGTCTGAACTCCCACCAACAGTGGGGAATGGATACTTTTCCGCCACATCCTATCTAGCATTTGTTATTGACTAACTGCTTGATGATAGCCATTGTTTCTGGGTTGCAGTGAAATGTCAAAATTGTTTTAATTTGCATTTCTCAAATAACCAGTGCTGTGGAATTTTTTTAAAGGCATTTACTTGCCATTTGTATGTCTTCCTCTGAGAAGCGTGTATTCTCAGGTGCCCATTGTTGGACTGGGCCTTTGAATATTGGGGGCCTGATTTTTTTTAATTGTTTATATGTTTTAGATAGAAGTCCTTTATTGGAGGGACAGTCAGGTAAAATATTTTCCCAATCAGGAGTTTTTGTTTATTTCTGTTGATGATTTCTTTTAACATGCAGAAAATTCTTAAAATGATGAGATCTCAGTTGTTGATTCTTAGAAGAATTTTCCATGCAGTTTGGTTTTTATTCATGAACTACCCCCACGTTTTCAAGATTCCACCTACTTTCTATTACAGTAGATTTCGTGTTTCTCCTTTAATATGTAAATATTTGGTCCATTATCTAGCTTTGGTGTATCTGCAGCAGTTCTTTTAAGTTAATTACATAGTGCTAAGATTGGTTTATATCCTGAACTTGTTTTTTCTTTAAATGCACAAGGAATTAATTGGATTTTGTCACAAAGAGAACTCGAATAAAGATAAAAATGTATTCTCTGATTTTAAATATGTTTTAGTGTCTCTTTGCTTGAAGAAAACTTGCCTGTGTGTAAAATGTCAAAAAACATGTTCTTTTTCTCACATTGGAATTTTGAGTTTTGATGTCTTGAAAGAAGACTGGAGTAAGCATACTTTCCACTACCTTGGCCACAGTTTCCTTTTTCTATACCAAAGTCCTTTTGAAAAGCTTTAAACTCATTGTTCAACAGGCTGTTATTGTATTTCAGTGCTTCTAGAAAAAATGTGCCTTACTGTTGCACACATTGGAATGTTTAATACTAGTATATTTATTTCATATTTTAATATTTTCAATGTGTAATTGGTGCCTCAAATATATCAATTGCAATCTTTTACTCTTTCTTCATCTTGATCTTTGCAGTTTTATTTTAGTAATAATATCAATTCAGATGAACATGTCATTTATATTTTCAGCTATGCCGGCTTGTTTTGTTTTGCTTCTAATATATCTAATACGTGAAATTTGTGTGTTTGTGTGTTTGCTTTCACAGTTACACTGGGATCTAATTAGGTCACAGTTTCTTTCTTTCTTCTTTCTTAAGTCTTTATGTGTTCCTTGGAAACATTTAAACTAAGTATTAGCTAATTACATATTTTTAAGAAAAGAAATTCTTGTCAGTAGTGGATTTAACAGAATAAAAGCTATTTGTTGTCATTCTACATTTCATAGTGCAGTCCTGTTATGATGTAAATTTCTTATTTTGTTTGTATATGTTACACATATTAATCATGATGATTTTGCCATAATTATTCAAATTAAGTGACCATGATTATTAATGGAAGTAATTAATTTTCTTATTGAATTTGCCATTCAGAAGATATTATGACCCTTACGTAAATGTTGTTCCACAAACATCTCCTAAAATGACATTTGAGTAAAAGAATATTGGCTACTACATTTCTAATAGTCAACACAACTGCAAAAGTTTGAATTTGTGTTTGAAATATATAAATATCAGCCGGGCGTGGTGGCTCACGCCTGTAATCCCAGCACTCGGGAGGCTGAGGCAGGAGGATCAGTGCGAGTTCGAGACCAGCCTGGGCTACAAAAGTGAGCTCAAGGTTAGCCTGAACTGCATAGCGAGACCCTGTCTCAAAAAGACAAAAAAAAAAAAAAAAGAAATATATAAATATCATTGCAGAATTAATGTTAAAGAATATTCGCAACTATTGCTGAGCATTTAATTGTGTATTATAAACAGATTAATTATCTTATACAATCGTAGTCAAAAATTTAATGTGCTAGTGGTTCTCAAGTTCTTTAATAAATTCATTATACAATATTATTGTCATATAATTATTAATTATTATTGCAGATATATTTTAAATAATATTAAAATATCAATGCTGAAGATTTGCTTTACTTTTTTAATATATCTATAGTGAGATACAGAAATATTACTACACCCCACGGAAAAAAGTGCACTGTGTCAGATAAGCAAACAATACTGATCTGGCCACAATATAACATTCTAAATGTTCACATTTACAATAGGATGAGATGTATTCATTTATGGTTTCTGTATTGCACATTGCTGTCCTCAAGGATTAGCACATAGAGTTAGTCAAAGTAACAGTTTTGAATGTTAGCTGCTACTTTTAAAAAACTAATTGTAATTAGTAGTACTATCATCTCAGCTATCCCGTGCATATTATTTCGTGATTCTATCCCTCCTTTTTTTCCTATCTTTTCTACTTTCCTGCTTCTCTATTGTTTATCCCATATATTAATTTTTTAATATACCATATCTATGTTACCTTTCAGATTTTATTTATTCTTCCAGGTTCTCACACTAGAGAGACAATCCTATATTTACACATGTGCGTTTGATTTATTTCACTTATGAGTTTAGCTTCTGCTGCATCTATTGCATTTATCTAGAAAAGTCTCAAGTTTATCTTTCTTTATAACAGAATAATGCTGAGTTACATGAAAATGCCACATCTTTTTATCCATTTCTCAGGTTATGGACATTTGGGTAGTGTCTGAGACTTAGCTGTGACCAATTGTACTGCTCTAAATAAAGGTACACATATATCACTCTGGTGTCATGACACATTTAGCACGCTAGTGGAAAAGCAAAACAGACCTAAGGATGAATGGAACAGAACAGAAGTTGCACACAGATTACAAACACATTTAGTTACCTTATTTTTGACAAAGGGACCAAATACATTCCCTGGAAGAAGATAGCCTCTTAAAAAAATTGTGGTGGTAGCCGGGCATGGTGGCTCACACCTGTAATCCCAGCACTTGGGAGGCTGAGGCAGGAGGATTGGTGCGAGTTCGAGACCAGCCTGGGCTACAAAAGTGAGCGCAGGACCAGCCTCAACTGCATAGCGAGACCCTGCCTCAAAAAGACAAAAAAAAAAAAAAATTGTGGTGGAAAAACTGTCTCTCTACATGCCAAAACTGGGCCTATCACTATGCACTAAATGAAAGCAAAATTGATTACAGATCTAAAGATTAAAGCAGAAACACTAAATCCACGGGAGGGGAAAGTAGGTGAAAAGCGTGAAAACATAGGAGTAGGCAGACAGTTCTTGAACAAAATTCAAACTGCACAGGAAATACCGTAAAGAACCAGAAACTGGGTTGCCATCTTCCTGCACAGTTTGTGCATATCAAAAGAAATCAATCCCAGAGTGAAAAGACAGCTCATGAGTTGTGAAAACAATATTAACCAACAATCACTCAGACTACATAGACTATTTCAAGAATTTTTAAAAATCAGGGCCCCAAATTCAATGATCCAATCCAAAAATGGGCATCTGATAAAAGTACACACTTCTAAGAGGAAGAAACACAAATGACAAGTAAACACATGAAAATATGTTCAACATCAGTACTCATTTGATAAATGAAAATTAAAGCAACACTGACATAACATCTCACTCCAGAAATAATGGCTATCATAAAAAATCAACTGAGTATAAATACTAAGAGGATGTAGGGAAAAAAAGAACCCTTTTTGCTGTTGGTGGGAATGTAGACTGGTACAACCACTATGGAAAGAAGTGTAGAGATTCCTCAAAAACTAGGATTGGAAATTCCATTCAATCGAGTTATTCCCCTTCTCAGTACTTTTCCAAAAGAACTGAAAACATTTTATCACAATGATACATATGCATGCATGTTTGTAGCAGCACAATTTGTCATAGCTAAATCTTGGAAACTACCCAAGTGCCCATCACCTCAGGAATGGATAAACACATGTGATATTTATATAAAAGTATTACTCATTTATAAAGAAAGATAAACTTTAGGACTTTATAGGTAAATAGATGCAACTAAAGGCTATATTCATAAGTGAACTAAATCAGATCTACATTTGTAAACATTTGTAAACATCAATTGAACTTAAAAGTTCATGTAATATCTGTAAATATAGTGTTCTCCCATTCACATTCCCATCAACCTTTTTATCTGGGCATATTCTTTGTCAAATTATATGTTATTTTATTACATTTTAATATAAATCTATAATAAGTAACTAGGTTATTCAAATATATTTTTTCTCTTGCCAGGAAGATAGCTGATTTGTATAAGTGCCTGCCTCACAAGCCCGAGGTTCTAAGTTCAATCTCTGGAACAGAAAGCAAACAAAAAAAAGTTTGAAACAAATATTTCTTCTCTAAGAATAGTATACACTAAGACAGTATTGTAAACTTTCATCTCTTTGATTTTTTGACAATTCAATGATTTATTCTAGTTTGTCAGGTTATTGTTTGTTAACATGAGAGGTGATTATTCCTCCCGTGTGTGTGTGTGTGTGTGTGTGTGTGTGTGTGTGTGTGTATTTGCTGTCCTTAGTATAGAAGGTTTACGTTCATTTAAAAAATTTCTAATTTAAAGGAGACTCAACTTTTTATATCAGACTGGTTATATACTACTATTGTAAACCTCAGAGGCAGGAGAGAACCTCTAATTTCAAACAAAACTAATCAGAAAATTTGGGACACCACTTAGCTACAGGAAGTCACGGCAGAGGTTCCCTTATGTTCTAAGTCCTCACTGATCATGGAAGCCTAGGGCTCAAATATTGGCGATCCTTTTAAGTGCTGTCCCAAATTTCCTGATCAAAGAGGTTATGGGGCCACAGATGAAAGGGAATGATGATGTATAGTGTGCCTAAGGACGGTCACTTAGAGAGAAAATATTCTTTAAGTCTTTCACAGAAAGCAAACTGGTCAAGCAGTGGCTGTGATTCATCCAGATGGCTGACACTGACAAAATTTCTGCAAACCATTATACATGGTTTTAGGGTAGATCATGACGGGAGCTGACTGACCTTGTCAGATACAAAAGTTACATATTTTTATAATATAGGTCTTGTTTTATCTTGATCTTAACCATTGAGCAGAAAAGTTTAACCGTGAGGCATAAAATTAAAACTATGTTAATATACTGAGAAGTAAAAGATTCAATTCAACAACTTCAAGCTATTGCCAGTTATGCTGATAACTCAGTATTATTGTGGACTATTGGATATATTGGGTTATTTTGCTGAATTCAAGTACCTAGAATCTGTGGACTGGTATGAAGTATGAGAACTACCTTTAAAGTTATCTCCAAATATAGCATCTCTAACTGCAGTGGAACACCCACCTCTAACAAAACTAAACCAAAAAGGCTGATATGTTGGGAACCACAGAGGCTAGGAAATTGATCAAATGTGTGTAGCTGGGACTAGGCCTCAGTGCCTAAAGCAAACAAGCTACCTCACTCTTGAGATATCCATCCTGTTGGGTTAAGGTCAGCTATTAGTTGCTAGGCAGCCTTATGTCATGTATTACCAATTTTGCAAAAGTATGAAGGACCATTCTGTTGTGCAAAAGAAATATATATATGTACATATATATATATATATATATATATATATATATATATGATAGTTAGAATAGATATACAGCTATTTTCTCTTCATTCAGAAGAAATGTTTGTACTAATATTGTTTAGACAAGATATCATGCCTGGATTTTGTCCTTTGAATAACTGCTATGAAGGCAACAATATGCAATGTATTAATTATTGAATTATTGTAACTGTCTTTTTAATGTGTTTTGAAATCATTTCATTGTTATTTTATGTATTTTCTGATTAAAATGAATAAAAATTCTTAAGAAATTGCTATCAGATTGCCCTTGAATTCAAGCATGGTCTCTTGGCTTATCTTTGTTTGCTATTTACAATTAGTTTTGTACCCTTTCATCAACCTTTCTATTTGCAAGTACATTCCATAGCCAAGAATCTTCCCAGATAAAACAAGTTTCAAATAATTGTTATTATTCTTTTGGATATTTCTGTTCTTCCTAGCATGGCTGGTCTGAGCTCTTTTAAAGGACAAACCTTTGATCTTGTAAACCTACCATTGATTGGTTTTGAAGACGTCTTTGTTCTATGGCAACAAGATCTTTCAATCTACTTTTTATTTTTCTTATATGAAGACTTTAAACAGGTAACTGTCTACCAGACAAAATTATTTTCAGTTGAGGAATTCTTTTAGAGTTGCAACAATTGAAGCTACATTTAGTCATTGGTGTCAAAGCCTAGAAATGTTTTTTACTTTTATAAGTTAGAGATTCATTTTCTGAAAATATATTTCAGAAATTATCACTCAAATATTAATTAAAATATTTAAGTTTTTGTCTTCCTTTTCTTTTCAAGAATGTGTCCCTGAGCAAAATATGCCTAGCTGAATAAATGTCAGTTAATATAAACTCAATATAACATCAAATGTTGAATTATTTTAAAAGTGCACTTATGTCTTTCCCTCTAATGTATTCCTTACTGTACATATATTTATGCGGGTACAGTAGTTTTAATTTTTTATTTTGCTGCATTAAAGTATTATTTTTTTCAGTTGACACAATAATTGTACATATTTTGAGTTACAGGTTTTGATATATGAGTGCTTTATGTAATATTCAAATCAGGAAAATTAGCGTATCTGGAATATCAGTTTTAATGGGGAATTGAAGCCTTTATCTTCATTACAAAGGTAAAGCACTCTCATCAAAATAGATATTGAATGTTTTTATAATTTCTAAAATTTAGGGGTCTAGGAAGATTCCTCAGCAGAATAAGCACCTATCTGGCAAGCTCAAGGTCCTGAGTTCAACCACCAGTATCATAAAAAAAAATAAACAAAAATAAATAAAATTGATTATAACTATATCTTAAGGTTATGGATATAAAGTTATCCTCTGAGCATTATACCAGATTATTGTCAATAACAAGAAGTAGGGCTGGGAAGATAGCTCAGTAGAATAAATGCCTGCCCGGCAAGCCCAGGGTGCTGAGTTCAATCCCTCCCAGTACAACCAAAAAAAAAAAAAAAAAAAAAGTAAACTCCTATGGGCCTGGCAGGATGGCTCAGTGGTCTAAAGCACCTGCTTAGGAAAGCTTAGGCGGCTGCAGGGATCACGGTTTGACTCCCGGCACCACATGCTGCGCCAGCCCTGCCTTCAGGGCAGCTTGAGCCGGCTATAAAAATAAAGAAAACAAACAAACAAAACTTCTGAAACAAGAAAAAAAATAACAAGAAGTAAAATTAACAATTATAAGTCCTAAAGCAGCACAGATATTATGGAAAATATTAAGACTTATGTGACTTGACAAAGTGTAAAATTTCTATTCAAAATTATAAAATTTAGAAATAATACATCAAAGTTTTAATCTCTAATCTTACTGTTCTTAACTAAAGATGAGATACTTTAGCATGACTAATATTTAGCAATAATTTATTTTTAAAATTCATTTTTAAAATAACATATTGTAACAAAATTTAGTTTTAAAAGAAAATGGTGTTGTAAGGTAAATTTACATTAGTATTCATTAAAGAAACATTTAGGATATATTCATCATTTTTTGCTTAATCTGTGTGGTAAGCAATATATTAGCTCTTCAAGATGACAGAATCTTAATTTCTGGGACATGTATATGTATTAATCTTATATGGTAAAAGGAACCTTATATATGGTTAAGATGTGAATTGAGAATATTAATGTGCATTATTAAAATGAGTCCACTAGAGTCACAAGGCTCCTTATAGCATACTAGAGAGAAAAAAGGAAAAGTCACTGTCAGTGTAACAGATATAAAATTGTTGAAGAAGGGGACTTGAGTCCAGAAGGTAGTAGTTGATTAAGAAAACAAATCATTCTACCTAGAGTTTTCAGAAGATCTCTTGGTTCAATTGTATTTTAGTCTAACAAGACTAATTTTAGACTTAGGACTTCAAAATTTATTTGTTAATAAATGTGCGTTATTTGTGTTTTTTTAATTTCTTTTTTGTTGCTGTCTTCTCTTTGTTTTTCTTTTTTAAAATTTATTTTCATTATTATTATTTTTGAAATAGTTAATACATTTCATAATGTTGTCTTCATCATGATTGGGCAGAGTATAAGGTGCAGACATGATTTCTTGTCTAAACATAATTAGTATAGATCTTTATTTTCACTGCACAACAAGAGAAGTCTAAAAGTCCATAACACTACTGGATTACCAGCTCACCTGGCATTGTCAGGTGCTGTTGACTTGAGCCTTTTACAACTCAGCATACCAATATGGCTTTCCTTTTTATACTTCATGGTTAGAATTTTCTGCTGGATGGTTGAGACCAAGATGAAGCAAGACCTATATTACAAAGAATATGTGACTTTTACATCTGATGAGGTCAGTCAGGTCCCCTCAGGGTTTACCCTGGAACCACGTACTGAGATTTGCAACACTTTGGTCAGTGTCAGCCATCTAGATGAATCAGAGCCAATGCTTGATCATTTTACTCCCTGTGGAAGCCTGGGAGAATGTCTTCTTTCTACATGACTCTCCTTAGGCACACTGTTCATCATCATTGACTTTCTTTTGTGGCCTCATAATCTCCCTGAACAGGAAATTTGAGACTCCACTGAGTTATATGCTGTTACAGTACAAGTGATTTTATGTCCTGTGTTATCACTGACCTTGAAGGGCTGAAACCTAAATATTGGCTATACATGTGTCCATTCTTCTTCTCTAATTGTTTTGACTGCCAGCTTAAGTTGTAAACCATCCAGAAGAAAGTTTAATGATATTATTTCCTATAATTTAGGCACTTGAGCTTAACAACACTATCTTTTTCAATATCAAATACCTTAGACATAACATGAAACAGGTATTTCCATCACTTGTTGATATGCTAAACTTTAAAACCACTGTAGAATTTTTTTTAAAAAAAGAACAAATACACATTGTTTCAAAGATATTTTTGAACTTAACCATTTACAAAATTGTAGCTTCACACTTTAATGCTCCTTTTTCCTTGTGTTATATTATTTTCTTTCTCTTTCTCTCTCTCTTTCTTTCTTTTCTTTCTCTTTCTTTTTTTTTCTCTCATTTTAAGCAAGTGTTTACATCAGAGAAAGTATAGCAATAATGAATATGACATTAGAAGCAGAGCACAATTTGAAAACCATATTGATAAGCATTCCAAGCATGGTTTTAGTATTACACATTACTATCCTCAGTGTATTTGCTTGGTTCACAGATATCAGTATATATAGTTAGTCAAGGCATAAATTCTACCAATAACCTGCTAGTTTCAGAAACCTGTTGGAGAATATTAAGACCATCTTTTCTGAATAAGTGTATGGTTTTGTCCCTGTCATGTTTCCCAATCTCTCTACTAGCTCTTTCTGCATTGTGTAATCATTAAATTCTCGCTTTCCATTTAACTATATACCTTTCTGTTTTTATTTCCTTTGAGTTCTTATATTAGGGAAACTATATGATATTTATACATGTAGGTCTAGTTTATTTCACTTATGCATATATATTCATGGTAGATCCACTTATATATGAAGGCTTTCAGTTTATTATTCTTTTTTATTACTTTCAATAAATACAAATGTGACACTTTCAAGACATGTTAGTAGTACATTCCCAATAATTGATACAGTACATATTATAGTACTTGTACTAGTTATACAGAACATAATTTGTAAACACGATATTTTTTCAAATCATTGTTGGTACAAAAATTTTCTGCTCATTGAATTAAGAGAAAGTAGTTGTATGCATAGTCCAATATTCCATGACCGCAGTGGGTTATTGTCAGAACTGGCAAGGTTGGAAGCTGCTGATTTAAGCCTTTTACAGCTCAGCATATTAATCTAGCTTTATGTTTTATGCCTAGTGATTAAACTATTCAGCTGGGTGATTAAGAGCAAGTTAAAGTAAGACCTTTAGAACAAAACATGTAACATTTCTATCTCACAAGGTCAGTCAAATCCCTTTGGGTTTTATTTTGAAAGTATGTACAGTGCTTTATAGAATAGTTGTCAGTGTCAGCCATCTGGATGAGTCATAGCCCTTGCTTGAGCACTTTGCTTTCTGTGAACTCCTGAAAGAATGTTTGCTCTATAGTTGACTCTCCTTAGGTACACTGTATATCATCTATCGCTTTCCCCTGTGGTCCCATAATGTCCTTGAACAGGAAATTTTGGAGATCCCTGAATTATTGAATGCTACAGCACAGGTTCTCTTATGTCCTGAGTCCTCACTGACCCCGAAGTGCAAGGGCCAAAATATTGGCAACCCTTGTAGCCCTTCTTTTTTTTTTTTTTTTGTCTTTTTGAGACAGGGTCTCACTATGCAGTTCAGTATGGCCTTGAGCTCACTTTTTGTAGCCCAGGTTGGTCTCGAACTCGCACCAATCCTCCTGCCTCAGTCTCCTGAGTGCTGGGACTATAGGCATGCGCCACCATGCCCGGCTTGTAGGCCTTCTTTTTCTCTAATTTTTGGTCCATAAACTTATGTTCTGAACTCTTCAGAAGAGAAGATTCATGATACTATTACTCTATAACATTGGTACTTGAGTTTAACATCACTGTCTTTCTGAATATCAAAAATCTTAGAGTTAACTTGGAATTGGTATTTTCCTTCAATCATTGATATTCTAATAAATTTTTATATAATGTTGTGTTAGTTACTCTTCTCTCATTGCTGGGACAAATACCCAACACCTAAATTGAAGGAAGAAAAGGTTTATTTAGCTCAGAGTTACTGGAGATTTCAGTCTGTACTCAGCTTGCTGCAAGGCAGAGAGGCACATGGCAGAGAGCAGCAGTTCATGGTGGCAGAACAGCAACAATATTGTGACAGAGGCAATGGAACAACCAGTGGAGCAGAGAGCAACAGCTTTAGTCTGTCTCTCTTTATATTACATTCAGGTTCTCTGCCTCAGCCTATCCACCTTAGGCCACACTCATAATCTCAGCCGTAGTCAGATCAATAACCCCATCAGTACTAAAACACATAATCCCAGTGGATTATGAGTCAAATCTCAAATTCTAAAACTTCCCACCTCATGACTGCATGGTGGGACAACTAGACATAAACAATAGCAAATGTGATAAAACCATAACAAATGTGATAAAAGCAGTTACACATTTTTACGCAGAAGTTTAGAAACCTAAGTATATACAGAATTATAGCTGGTCAATCCTACAGCACTTTTCCCAGGCTCTTACTCTCATCTAATACCATTTTTTCTTTTCTTGTAAAACAACCATTTACTTGAGAGTACAACAGCAACCAAAATCATATTAAAAAGAGCAAACATCCACCACTCCAGAAGGACAGACATTCCAAGCATAGTTCTAGCATTACACATTGATATCCTCAGTGTGAAAACACCCTGGGGGTTCCTAGGACCATTACCCAAGGCATCCCGTGTATATATATAAGTGCTTGGTCTTGTTCACTCCTATCTCCTCTGTTTGCAGTCACTTATTTGTTTTACCCATAAGTCCTTGATTTCCATTTAGCTATGTTATGCCTCTCCACTTTTGTTTCATCTTTTGAGTTCTTAAACTAGGGAAACTATGCACTATTTACACATGTAGGTCAGGTTGATTTCACTTATGAGTATATCTTCAAGATACAACCACTTATATATGAAATCTTCCAGTGTATTATTCTTTATGGCGGAGTAATATTCCATTGTATAAAAATACCACGTCTTTTTCAACCATTCTTCATATAATGGGCATTTTGGTTGTTTCCAAGATTTGGATATCACAAATTGTGTGGTTATGAACTTAGGTACACAGATAATCACTATGGTATGATGTTTCCAGTTCTGGAAAAATTCCCAGTAGGAAGAGAAGGATTGAATTGGATTTCCAGTTCTAGTTTTTAAGGTGGTTCCCACACCACTTTCCATATGATTACACCAGGATGTATCCCCACCAGAAGTGAAGAAGTTTTCTTTTTTTCCCCACAGCCTCTCCAACATTTGTTATTGGTCGAATTCTTTATGATAGACATTCTTTCTGGGGTGAGATGGTATCTAAGTGTTGTTTTAATTTTCATTGAATGAATGGTTAGCGATGTGGAGCATTGCTTCAGGCATTTATAGGCTTGTTGAATTTCTTTCCCTGAGAAATGTGTATAAATCTAAGATGCCTATTTCTGGACTGAGTCTTTGAATATTTGGATCCTAATGTTCTTTAGCTCTTCATAAATTTTAGGTAGCAGACCTTTGTCCGAATAATTATTAGTCAAAATTTTTCTAAAATTTGTGGGGTGTCTTTTCACTCTGCTGGCAATATCTTTTCACATGCAAAAACTTCTCAGCCAGAGGAGGTCCCAGTTGTTCATTCTTTCAAGTTTTAAATGTGAATTTTGACTTTTGTCCATAGGCTGTTTGCCTACGCCACTGTCTTCAAGATTTTCTCCCACTACCTCTTCCAGGAGATTTAGTGTTTCTCTTTTAATATTTAAATCATTATTCCATCTTTTTAATTCACATTCCCTATTTATAGGGGGAAAGAAGGCTCCTGTTTGAGAGGAACTGGAGGGCGGTTCCAACTGTGTGTCCCCACTTTAATTCGTTTTGACTTTAGTTTAGTGCATGGTGAGGGACCTGGGCCAAGTTTTATTTTTTGACGTGCAGACAGCCACTTTTTTCAACACCATTTGTTAAAGAGAATGTCTTTGAGTAAATCTGATTGTTCCCTTTGTCTAAGATAAGGTGGCTGAGTGTGTTTGTCATTGCTTCTGCATCTTCTAATCTACTCCACTGATCCAAGAAATTTGGTACTTTTTGCCAATACCATACTGATTTTATTGCAATAGCTTTGTACTGTAATTGTACATCAGGAATTGTAATATCTCTTGCCTTGTCTTTGTTGCCCAGGATTGTCTTTGATATTCTAGATGTTTTCTGGTTTCAAATATATTTCAGGAATTATTTCTCCAGGTCTCTCAGGTATGCTGATGGCATTTTGATAGGAATTGCATTAAATGTGTATAACAATTTTGGGAGTATGGCCATTTTCACAAAATTGTTTTTTTTCTTATCCAGGAGTAGGGAATATCTTTCCGTTTTCTGATATCATGTGTGACCTCTTTTTTCAGAGTACTGTAATTTTCTTTGAATAGATCTCTTACTTCTTTAGTTAGATTAATTCCTAATTATTTCATTTTCCACAGTGTTGTTGTAAAAGTATTGTTTCTCTAATTTCTCACTCAATGTGTTTGTTATCTGTGAGGAGGAATGCTATTCAATTTTGAGCATTGACTTTGTACCCTGCTATACTACCGAATTTGCTTATTCACTCGATCAGCATCTTGTTAGAGTTTTTTTGGTTTTCCCAAATAGATTATCATGTCATTTGCAAATAATGATAGTTTTACTTGTTCTTTACTTATCCTTATTCCTTTTGTTTCTCTCTCTTGTCCAGTGGTTCTATCTAATTATTACCATACTATATTGAATAGAAATGGTGATAAACAAGCATCCTTGTCTTGTACCAGATATAAGAGTAAAGTACTTCAGTTTTTCCCCCTTATAATTATGTTAGTCATTGGACTATTATAGATGGATTTTATCAGATTGAGGTAGAGGCCATGTATTCCAATTTTCTGCAGTACTTTGAACATGAATGAGTGTTGAACTTTGTCAAAGCCTTTTTTGCATCGATTGTGATGATCATATGGTTTTGGGATTTGGCTCTCTTGATATAATGTATTGCATTTATAGATTTGTGCATGTTCAGCCAACCTTGTATTCCTGGGATGAATCCTACCTGATCATGATGTATCATATTTTTAATAATTTGCTGTATTCTATTTGTGAGCATTTTACTTAGGACATTTGCATCTAAGTTCATGACAGAGATTGGCCTGTAGTTATCTTTTTTATTTCTGTCTTTCTCTGGTTTTGATATAATACTTGCCTCCATAATCAATTTTGGGAGGCTTGCTTCCTTTTGAATTTCATTGAAGAGTTTGAGGAGTATTAGAATTATATCTTTTTTTTTTTTTGCCTTTTTTTTTGAGACAGGGTCTTGCTGTACAGTTCAGGCTGGCCTTGAGCTCAGAATTATATCTTCTACTAGGCATGGTGGCACACACCTGTAATCCCAGCACTTGGGAGGCTGAGGCAGGAGGATCAGTGAGAGTTCGAGACCAGCCTGGGCTACCAAAGTGAGCTCAAGGCCAGCCTGAACTGCATAGTGAGACACTGTCTAAAAAAAAGACAAAAAAAAAAAAAACGAATTATATCTTCTGTAAATTTCTTTTAGAATTTAGCCATCAATACATCAGGATTTAGTCTTTACTTTGTTGGTACTTGTTCTATTATTATTATTATTATTATTATTATTATTATTATTATTACATTTTGTATTTCATGGGTGTTATTGGATTATTGAGAGTTCTTATATTTTCTAGATTCAGTTTTGGTAAATCGTGCCATTCTAGGAGTCTCTCCATTTTATCAGTGTTTTCAATTCTGTGAGAGTAATGTTTCTCAAAGTAGCTATTAGTGATCTTCTGAATCTCTATTGGGTCAGTGACAATTTCAAACTTTTCATCCCTTATTGCTTGAATTTTAGTTTTTTTTTTCCTCTTTTTTGATGAGGTTAGTTTAGCTAGGGGTTAATCAATTTTACTTAATCTTTCAAGGAACTAGCTTTTTGGCTCATTAATTCTTGTTATCATTTTCTTTGTCTCAATTGAATTAATTTCTGCTCTAATCTTCATAATTCCTTTCCATATTTGGGCTTAGGATTTGATTTGCTCTTCCTTTTCTAAATAATCAAGGTGCAGCATTAAAGTATATGTTTGTTCTTTTCCTGTTTTCTTAATGTGTGTATTCACAGCTATAAATATCCCTCTAAGCACTGTCTTCATTGTATCTTGTGAATTTCAGTAGGTTGAGTTTGAATTTTCATTAAATTGTAGATATTGTTTAATTTATTTGTTAATATCATTTGTAACGCACTGGTTTCTGAGCAAGGAAGATGTTGTTTAACTTCCATGTATTTCTGAGGTTTTTTGGTTTCTTTTGTCATTTATTTGCAGTTTCATTGCCCTGCGGTCACACAATATGCATAGGATAATTTCTGTTTTCTTGCATATACTGAAGCATGATGCATGGAAAACTATGTGTTCCATTTTAGATAACATCCCATATGTAGCTGAAAAAATGTGTATTCAGAAGTGATTGGCTGGACAATTCTGTGTATGACCACTAAGCCCAGTTGTTCCAACTTCTAGTTTAGATCTGCTATTTCTTTGCTTTGTTTTTGTCTGCTTGGTGTATCTTTTTGGGATATGTGGGTGTTAAGATCTCCTGTTAATCTTGTGGTTTGGATATGAGGTATGTTATATCCATTAAGATTTATCTAATATAGCTGGTTGCTACCATGTTAGGTGCATACATATTTATGTGTGTTCCCTCTGCCTCTTGGTTTTTTTCACCTAACCAGTACACAGTAGCCTTCTCTATTTCATTTGATAATTTGTGATTTGAGTCTAGATTATACGCAAGCAAGATTTCTACCCCTGTTTTTCTCACAGGTGCTGGGGAATGTAGTGTTTTTTCTGTCCTTTGACTTTCAGCCTATGAACTTCTTTATGAGTGAACTGTGCTTCTTGTATAAAGCATATTTTTGGATTTTGTTTCCTAACTCACTGTTCCAGTCTATTTCTTTTAATTGGACAATTAAGTCCACTTATATTTCATGTTTATAGTTGAAATGTATTGAACTATGATTGCTGTGTTATTTACCTACAATTATTTACTCACTTTCTCCTGTTTTTATTTGGTTTTCCTGTTTGGGGTTTTTTTTCTGTTCTCATTCATGGAGTTTGGGTTCTTTTGGTCCTTTTCTAAAATATTCTTTAGTAATCTGTGTCGAGTTGGCTTTGGCATCATGAAATTCTTTAGTTGTTCTTTGTCATGGAAGTATTTCACTTCTCCTCCATACTTGAAAAAAAGTTTTACAGGGCTGGGGAGATAGCTCCGAGGCACAAGTACTTGCCTGGCAAATGGAAGGTCATGAGTTTGAACCCTGGTCCAGAAAAAAAAAAAAAAAAAAACAGACAAAAAATGTTTTGCGGGTATAGAGGTTTGTGCTGGAATTTATTTTCATGGAAGACTTGAATCACTCTACTTCCCATTCTTCTTGACTTCATGGTTTGTGAAGAGCAATATGCCATTATTATGAAGGATTTCCCTTTAAATATGATCTGCTTATTTTCTCTAGTGGCTTTAAGTACATTATTTTTCTGCTGGATTTCTGGGACCTTGACTATTATATGTCCGGCTACATTTTTAGTTGGGTGATGTTATTTTGAGTTCTGTATGCTTCAGTTAACTGAAAACATATTTTTGCATATTTGGGAAGTTTTCTGCTATTTCGTCTTCGCTTATTCTTTTTATATCATTTGTATTGACTCCTTTCTTGTAGATGCCTATTAGTCTCACGTTATTCATCTTTGCATCATCTCGCAGATGCTGAATTATTTTTTCCTGCATCCTAGTTGTTTTTGAGAGATCATTTTTACCATTTCACTAGCTGTGGTTGTGTCTTGAAGACCTAAAACTCCATCTTCACTTTTGTTCATACGGTGTCGCCCACTTGCGATTGATGTTTTATTTTCCTGCATATCTCTTTGAAACTGCTTCATGTGATCGATTTCTTTCCTATATTGCTCTTTCAAGGATTCCATCATTTTCCTATTCTTCTCTAATTTTATCAGTGTATTCTTTAGAAACATTTCATAATTCTTTCCTTATAGTTATACTTTCTTTTTATACTTCAGAGGTTGTTTCTGATCTGATTTCCTCTCTACATTTCTCCAGTTGTTTCTTTACTTCAGATGCTATTAATCTGGAGATTTCTTTTTTGCTTCAGAGGTTATTTCTGATCTGATTTCCTCTATATTTTTCTACAGTTGTTTTTCTACTTCAAACACTATTAATGTTGAGATGTCTTTTTTTACTTCAGAGGTTATTTCTGATCTGAGTTTCTCTACACATTTCTCAATTTGTTTCTGTACTTCAGATGCTATTAATTCACAGATTTCAGCTTTGTGATTCAAATTTTCTTGTATTCTTGTGTCCTGCATTTTTTCTGGGTAGGTTCGGTGCTGGAGATTTAATTTTTCTCCTTCTCTTTCTTGTTTTGTATAGCACTGTCCTCTGACTTTTGGTGCAGACCTTTGATGCAGTTATGCCTTTAAAACCTACTGAAATTCGGGTCTGGAACTACCAAGTTCGATGGTGTCCAGACGTACCTGGCTGGTTTTGGTTGCTGCGCTTTGCTTCTTCTTGCTGCATCCTATGGAACTGAACCTGCTGTGCTCCTCTAGGAAGATGTTCAGCTCCTTGATTAGCAGGAAGTTCTGACTCCCACCCTCTCTACAGGTTCTTTTTTTTTTTTTTTTTTTTTTTTTTTTTTTTTTTTTTTTTTTTTTTTTTTTTTTT
>PVJA010026471.1:0-29602 GCA_004027025.1 Myocastor coypus
CCGCAGCGGGTGCGCAGGCTCAGCTCCCAGCGGTGGGGTTTGGGCTGGGCTGGGACAGGAAGTTAGTCACGGGAACGCAGAGGCGGGGCAGAGGGGCACAGGGGCTTACCCGCAGCCTCATCTTGTAGTCTTACCAACATGTTTTATCTCTTACTTTCCAACTTGTACCCAGCTGAATGGCTCCAACAGGAAGCTGCGGTGAGGAGAGCAGGGCCATTCTGCCATCAAGGAACTGGTGGCCCAAGAATGCACAATCAACTGTCAGGTGCACTTAGTGGTTTCTAAGCCTCAACAAAGCTTTCTAGGCCAAAGGAATAAGGAAGGTCCCATAACTTATCAGTGTATGATTGTCCAAGGACTACAGTAGGGATGAAGCTTCCCAGATAAGCTGCATTCCTTAGTATTCTGTAACCCTGTTGCCATATAAAAAAAAAAAAAATCTGCAGACAGTGAATATGGTTGAGAACTACTGGTCAAATAAAGTTACAGAACTTCCAGAAAACAAGGAAAATGTTAATCCCTTCATTTATTGACAGCATGTTATTCTGGAACTGACTAAAGAATTAACGGAAAAAATTCCTTTTGCTCCATGTTTTTAAGTAGTAAATAATTATATTATTCAAATAGGTACATTATAATTATCAGTTGAATATATATTAAAATATGTTTCGAATTAGTAAGTAGGTTTTTGAACAATATTTGCAGCCATAGTAATTTGAATTAGTGTCAGACAAGTTATAAATGAAAATATCAGATCAATAATGCTCTTTTACAATCACCTATCCTCCATTTTTATGGTGTATCATCATATTTTTATCAAAGTATATTTTTATTTTCTATGTTTTTGTATACAATTATCATTTGTATATAAGTAAATGTGCACAAATTCAAACAATAATATGTTCTACTGTGGCATTAGCATACAAAGAACTACACTTTTCTCTTTAAAACTACTTTTCCTTCATACAAACCCAATCTTATTTTATTTATTTATTTATTTATTTATTTATTTATTTATTTGTTTATTTATTTATTTTGTGGGACCAGGGTTGAACTCATGATCTTGTACTTGCCCAGCAGGCACTTGTGCCTTGGAGCTATCTCCCCAGCCCCAGCCAACCTAATCTTAATGTGAGCATATGAAAAGGTAAATAACGAATATTTTTAATTAAATGCACATTTCTGAAAACACTATATGCCACTATTTTATAGAAAAAAAGATAAAAGTAATGCCTCCTTCCAGTTCTTACCTTTAAATTTTATTAAATT
Source organism: Myocastor coypus (assembly GCA_004027025.1). Lineage (NCBI taxonomy): Eukaryota > Metazoa > Chordata > Mammalia > Rodentia > Myocastoridae > Myocastor > Myocastor coypus. The sequence goes on from PVJA010026471.1 coordinate 1,270, forward strand.
TGTACTGTAATTCATTTTACCGATTTTAATTTTTATAAAGTGCCATAAAAACAATTTGGAAGATGTTGGAGGCCACTTACTTTTATTTTCTAAATTAATTTTCTCCTAATTAGAGCTGAATACAAAAAAAGTGAAATATAATGAAAATTAATCTTATTTTTAAAAATATCTTAATAAAACCTTAGAGTTGCTCCCTGGAGACCTTCTAGACTTGCAAAGTGTGGCTTAAATTAGGAATTTATTTCATCAAATTTTTAATTTTAAAAAGTTCAGGCACCCACCAACAGACAAATAAACAAGTAAGCCCTAAGGGGAAGACTACATAATTATAAGTGCTCAGAGTCTGTGAGCTATTTCTACACTGTGACACTCAGCTCCCTGGAGTGTTTTTCACACCTGCTTACCCAAATAAATGCCCATTATCTGTTATTTTTCCTGTGCCCCTAAGCAATAAATCACTGGCCTCTTTGCTTGAGAATGTCTCCATTTTAATGAGGTGCTTCTCTTAAACCTCACCTTCCATCAGCTCAAGCATCAAGTATTGCTTTCAGCTTCACATTGCTCTGATAGCAGTTACTTTTGTCGTAAAAAATGACCAACTCCAAAACCCTTGATTTTGTTCTAATTTTAAAAGTTGATCTCTTTTCATTTTCCTTTACATAACTATATATTCCACTTCATATGTATCCTATGAATATAACTCATATTGTGATCCCGCAAAATAGGAAACATGTATATTATTGTCAGGTCTCACTCTTTCCTAGTGAATGTGATAGAATGTGGCAGAATTTAAAATTTGGTCAAAACTCAGGATAGTGTTCAATGGGAATCAAGACGTTAGTTGTTCCAGTTGATGCAGTTGTGGGTAGAAATAGTTCGCATGAATTTTTAACTACTTATTACTGAGTAGTTATTGAAAAAGATGTTAATTGTTAAAACAGGGATTTCCATCATTACTTTTATGACTACACTTGATTTTACTATACTTATTTTTATTAAAATTATAGCAGAACAATTGAGATATATTGTAAAACATAGATAGCTAGTCATCATGGCACTGTTGGCAAATGTGAAGCAGAAAAATATGATACAAATACAAGTTTTAACATATCTACTGGCTATGTAAATCAGGCATTACCTATGCTATGATCTATACATCAAAACGTGGTCATCTAGCTCCTGATTTATATTTTTAAATTTGTACTGGTACATGTTTATAGTACATGATGTTTATGTTCTTTCTGGGTACCTGGTACCTGTATATACCACATTTTTATTCTTTTCAGTGTCCTCTTCCTCCACCTCTTGATCCCCTTTGCATTTGAGAAAGACCTCCTCACTTCTCACTATCTTTAATTTTGCACCATGCCGGGCGTGGTGGCGCACGCCTATAATCCCAGCACTTGGGAGGCTGAGGCAGGAGGATTGATGCGAGTTCGAGACCAGCCTGGGCTATAAAAGTGAGCTCAAGGCCAGCCTGAACTGCATAGCGAGACCCTGTCTCAAAAAGAAAAAAAAAAAAAAATTTGCACCAGTTCTATCAATAGTTGTTTGTTTTGGTACCTGGTTTTCCCTAGAAGATCTTGGGCTTTTGAATGATAATCTGTAATTATGCTGTTCCTTGAATTTATTAGGAAAAACTTGATACTAGATCTCTGATAATTGACACATTGTCAATTCAATTCTATGTTTTATGTAAAGCATTATCTTGCTTTCTTCACTACCAAAATACTAGTATCAATTTATGCACAAAATATATAAGGTAAAATATTGCTAATACTATTTAATATATTAAAGACAATGCCTTGGGAGAAATACTTTAAAACTTAAAATATTACTAATATTATTAGCCACCTTGAGGTGTCTGGCTTCATTATATACATATATATATGTTATTGTTTAAAAAAAAAACTATTAATGTGTGTTTACAATATAAGCTAAATACATTATGTATTTTAGTACAGGAACTACAGTGTCTCACTACACAGATCCAGCTTGTAGTGATCCTCCTGTTTTCAGCTTCCCAATCACTGGGATTATAGGTGTTCACCACCACATTCAGTCTCAGTTACTATCTCAGCACACCCCCCCGGGTGAGGTCAGCATGGCGGGCCTGGGGATCGCACCCCAGTCCCTATGCCTACCTAAGCAGGTCCTTCATTCTTCTCAGCGATTTGGGTGGCCCGAGGGCTAAATATATTCTATCTGATCTGTTCTCACTTCACCTCTCCTCTCCTTCCCATTTCCATGTTAACAGTACATTAAGTGTATCTTGTTTTCACTCAAATTGTTTGTGAAAAGAAAATAGAAAGGTAATGCTTAATAATGCTTAACATTTTTTCTGTGTTTATATGCCATGTTTTATCTATTTTGGAGAAAAGATTCCTCAATTATCTTTCACTCATTTTCTGATTAGATTATTTTTTCCAGTTAATTTTGGAGAGTTCTTTATTTCTGGGTAGTATGTTGGTACAAGAAGATCTTACAGGTCACTTAGCAATATAATCTTTTGATGCTGTGGAGTATTCTTCAACTACAAAAAAAAAAAAATCAATTCAAGGTGTTAGTGATGTATGAAGAAAAAACTCATCTGGGTGGATGAATTCTAATAGGGAACCTCAAAATTATAAAGAGAAAACTGATTTCCCAACCTGAAAAATACCTGGGATGAGTTTGTGTTCTTTAAAATCAAAGAATGAATTGTAGAAACAAATGCAGGTAATGAGCAGAACATATTTATCGAGGGAAAGAAAGTTCTTGCCTGAGAGAGAGGGACCAGAGGGCGATCCTGAGTAACTGTCCCCCCAAGCTGTTTCCTCCAAGGAATTTTATAGTGAAAAACCATGCGGTGGGGGAAAGGAGTCACTTAACAATCAGGCTTGAATAGGAACAGGGTCTCTTCTTGTTGGGGGTGGAGTTACTGACTCATTTAGGGTCTTTTAAGGTGATTAATACCTATTTAGAATATCAGTCCCTCATGAGCATTCCTAGGGAGGTATGTGACTGCTTTTGTTTCTTCTTTTGTCTTGAGCTCTGGTCCACAGCAGGTGTGTCTGCCTCTTGTAAAGCTGTATAGTTACCTTGTCTCCTATCTTGTCTCCTTGAGAGCCTGGCCCTATCTGACTGCCTATAATATTTCTATCTAATTCAGCTGCCTACAACATTACTAGTCCTATTTTAATAGTTCCACATGTCCTATATAATTCTATGGCCTATTTTTGTTCATTTCTAAGGTTTAACAGTTACATTAGGCCATGGATGTCCAAATACTTCAGAATAATTTTGCAAGATTCTTTTTCTTTGTTAATTTTTTGTAATATTTTCAAAAATCAACTCATTTTTGTGATTCTCTTTCTGCTGCATTTAACAATATCTGTCATTAGAAATTCTGCTGATTATTATGATCAGGTAAATTTCTTCTTCCATTCTGATTCTTGATATCTTCTTAAAAATTGTTTCAGGTATTTTGCTTGGTCACCTGTGCGTGTAGATTTAAGCATTTTCTCTGCAATCGACGTGTACCACCTTTCCCATTTCTCATCCCAGGCCTTCCCTTAGAGGAACTCAGGGAGAGGGTGTCCTGTTTTACCTCCATAATGCCAAACTATATCTCTAGTTGTATTACTGAATTTTTTCAATCATTTAGTTATATTCCCTGAATGCATTCTTTTTCTTAAAAAAATGTCAAACATGAAGTATAATTTGGAAGTGCTAGGTTATTTCCTTTTGATGTCAGGCTAGCCTTTATTGGTGGGAGTCCTTGCAGTCTATTCTGTGAAGCTTGATCATTTCTCCAAGACCCTTGCTTTTGAGTGTTTCGTTTAAGCTATTTATTTATCTATTTTCTTCTTTTGAGCACTTATTTATGTGCTTCTGCTTTAAGGTGCTGTGTACTCACTTAGCATATGTGTTATCGTAGCACTACAAGGAGCCATTTCTGAGAGTCTGGTACCTACTACTTATCATTGAACAATGGTACTACTATAAATTGATTAGTATTTTTAATTAGAGAAACACCAGGGATTTTTTTTTTTTCATTTCAAAATGAAGCATGGTAACTGTTACTCAGTGGGCATAAGTTGTTCAAAAAAAAGAGGATATAAAAGTAGAAACAAGTATATTAGAAAAATAAATTATATTTATTGAAATTAAACATTTTGCTTTTTTATTAAAAGATTTTAAGTCATTGATGTTTGACAACTTATGATAGTCACACTGTATTTTCATGAAAATGATGGGGGAATTTGTTGTTACTGTATTAAGTTTGATTTTCACCATTTGTACTATGTGAGAAAAACATGATGTCTGCCCCGTGGAGAATGTGGTACCAGTGAAATTTCAGTACTAGCATCCATTTTGGTTTCAATACAAAGTTATATCTAATAATAACTGTATAGCCAACATAACCACATCAGGTTATTTATTTATTCATTCATTCATTTAATATGCAACATCTAATGAAAGACAAGGAGGGAATTTTACAATGAACTTTAAAAATATTTTTACTGGTCAGATTTAAAATATTTAGTTAGAATACCTGCTCCCTTACTATAGTAGATTTCCTTTGCAAAATTTAATCATGATATAACACTATGCTCCTTAAACCTGTCCCCTTCTATTTTTTATTTTATTTGAGGACATCTAATTCAACAGTATCTCTTGCAGACATTGAAAAGTTTTATTTTTAATTATTTGTTTCGTTTTTATGTATTTAGTAAAGAGTCTCACTACACAGCTTAGATTCTTAGTGATAATCCTGTTTTTAGTTTTCCCAGTACTGGGATTACAGGTGTGTGCCACCAGGCTGGGTCTTGGTGGCCAACTCAGCATGCCTAGGTGTAGGACTGGTGGGGTATATGGTGCTGAGGATTGAACCCTGGTTCCTGCATTTGCCTAAACAGGTGCACAGTATGCTGAGCTATCTCACCAGTACTCAAGTTTTAAAGGTTTAAAGGTTATATCACTCTCTCTCCCTTTCTCTCTTTCTCTCTCTCTTTGGCTGAAAAGATTATATTGCATAATTAAGGCTAATTTAATAAAGTATGTGCACATTTGTCCACACTAATTATTTAATGGAGAAAACTGGGATTCCTTGGCCTCTAATGAATTACCAAATCCATGAAGAGGTAAGTAGAATATATTTGTCTCATGCTCAAAGTGTTTCATAATTTCTGTAACTTAATACTCTATAAATATCAAAATAAATTAAACTAATATGCTTGAGAAATATTATTAACTTATAATATATAATAATATATAATAAATAATATATAATAATATATAAGATATAATATGCATAATATATAATAATATATAATGTATATAATATATAATACAATATAACACATAATACATAATATATAATGTATATAATATAATATAAAATATATAATATATAATAATATATGATACTATAATAATATATAATAATATTAACTTATAATATATATAATAATTTTATGCTAAAACAGATACCAGAACTAGAAGTGGTGTAATGACAAATGACTATAACCTTAACCTTCTAGAAGGATGAGATCCTAGTCAGGCAACTTCATGACTTAGCAGGAATTTGTCTCAAAATAAAAACTGAGAAATAAAACCTGAGGATATACTTCTTTGTGAGGGAACTGGAGGTCAGCATTCAATCCCTGGTACCACACACGTATACACACAGCAAATATTAGAAGACAGATGATCATTTAGTCATAACAGAATATTTTTGCACAAGACATTTTTCTGCCAATAATGGCCCTTTATCAGTTAAAACCTCCAATTTCTGTGTTTTATTTTCTCAATAAATTATATCTTTTAGAAAATATACTATATTCTTAAAACAAACAAATCACAAAACAAAGCAGGATTTCTCCTTATCATTAAGCAACATTCATTTTAGGGCCTGACGGGTTAGCTCAGTAGTTTAAAGTGCCTGCTTGGGCAAATTCTGTCAGGAACTGGGGACAGTAGTTCAATCCCGAGATCCACATGCTGCGCCAGACTTGCCCTTAAGGCAGCCTGAGCCAGCACCCCAAAAAATATTTCTTATGAATTTTTTAAAAAAAGAATGTTTATTTTTATTCATTGTTTCTTAAGCATATTAGTTTATATGGATATTAAAGAATGTTCATCTTAACTTAATATTTCTGAAGCATATTGGTTTAATTTATTTTAATATTTTTGGAATATTAAGTTACAGAAATTATGAAATACTTTGAGCATGAGAAAAATATGTTCTAGTTACCTCTTCATGGATTTGGTAATTCATTAGAGGCCAAGGAATCACTGTTTTCTCCATTAAATAATTAGTGTGGACAAATGTACACATACTTTATTAAATTAGCCTTAATTATGCAATATAATCTTCTCAGCCAAAGTAACTAAATATTTTCACTAAACAGAGACTATGCTAAATTTAAGTATTTTCTAATTTTCCTGTTTAGTGGTTTTCATTTAAACTATTCTCAGGTGGGGCTAGAGAGATAGCTCAGTAGAATAAATACTTGCCTAGGAAGCACAAGGGCCTGAGTTCAATCTCCAGTTCTGCAAAATAAATAAATAAATAAATAAATAAATAAATAAATAAATACCCTCAGGAATTTCAATGGTCTATAAGTACAAGATAAGATTCCTTTTTTTCTAATCCTCTCTAGTTTTATCATCCAAATATTTTAATTTAAGAATAACATGATAATGTTACATGCTGAACTTTTGGGTAACCAACTGATTAGCATTTTTTTTTTTTATCAATGGAGGAGTTTAGAAATTATTGTGACCCAAAATAATTCTTTTTTGCATCTTTTGGTTTCTGATCTGCATAATGAGAACACAGCACTAGATTCGTGCATCATCAAGGTTAATGATGATATTTTAATGTTATACATGTCATTTAATGATGAATAAGCAAAGTAATTATGAAATATCTTTAGCCATACCATGTGGTGCCAATAGATGTAGCTATTGTAAACATCAGAAGCAACCTTGTTTTTCCCAGCAACACTTTGACAAAACAAACATACAGCAACAACAAAAACACTAAGAATGAGCCGGGCGTCGTGGTGCACGTCTGTAATTCCAGCACTCGGGAGGTTGAGGCAGGAGGATTGATGCGACTTCAAGACCAGCCTGGGCTACAAAAGTGAGCTCAAGGCCAGCCTGAACTGCATAGTGAGACCCTGTCTCAAAATACAAAACAAACAAACAAAAAATCACTAAGAGACCAACATAGAATGTGCTATATTTATATGTAGACCGGGCAACACAAATGGCATGCCAGTGCATTTCCCTCTGACAAGCCCTCACTAATATCTCTTAAATATTTTGGAGATATTTGCCTTATCACCCTGAAAGTCATGTGCTGAATTGCTTAGGTGTTGCTTCATAATGAAATTTAAGCTCTCAGAAATCAAGTTTACCAGATTTAGAATCCCTATTTCATTCTTCAATGTAATAAAGGTGTGAGAGTGGGCTTCTTGTTCCACTTTTTCACTACTGTGCCAACCAATACTTCGCAATTTACTAATACCTGTATTTGTCAGGCAGATCTTTTGTGTTTTATGTGAAGCTAAAATGAACCTGCAGCTACCTAAAAGCTCCAGAGTGCGGTTCAATATATGTACTCTTGTGTATTGATATACAAGAAAGCAGCTGCGTTCTATGGATTCCTCTGCCGTTATTGTTGGAGTCATACTCACTATTTAAGCCAAACACTCTCTTTTCAAAGTTAATGCACTCAAATGGATGCCAGAAAAAAGAATGCTATGAAAGCTGTCATAAATCTTATAATGCGTTGTAAGATTTTCAGCAATGTATGCATCCAAACAAAGGGATTTTGTTTTATGTTAAAGACACTGTTTATTGGCTGATAAATGGCATGCATACCAAAACCCATTTTTGTGTCATTCTCATTGAAAATTAGCTTTTAGCAAAGAAGTAGATGTGTACATTGCCATGAAGTTTAAATAAAAAACAAAATATATGCTTATAGATTTTCTTGTCCTTAAGAACAGTCTAGGAGTTTTTCCATGCCATAATGATCAAAAGAACAGATCAATAGATCTGTAAGGCAGATTTAGTAAGTAGATGTGAAATTAAGAATTGATTGTATTAGTCAACAAATAATAATTGGATTTTTGCCTAAAAGTCATGATCTAGATATGTTATTGCTACCAATGTCCAGCTGAATTTGGAAGAACAAAATCAATAATCTAAAAGATTCATGGCTGGCTCAGCCATTGTTGAACAAAATATGTTGATTTAACTAAAATTACCAATAACATTGACAAAAATGATGATTAGGTCTCTACAGCCATCTTCTACTCAGGGTAACCTCAAGAAAGAGTGCTAAATATTAATTCTTCATGTAAAAGAAGTATATTGTATAGTGTATTTCATTATTTAATATTTAAAAATGCCCAAAGATGATTGCTGTTGTTTGTTGTATAGTAATTAATAATTAGACTCCTAGGACTGACTTACTGGTACCACAAAGATTTGAAGTGGAGTTATGCATGCGGCAGGCTGAGCACATTCAGAGGGCAGCATGCTGCGTGCATCTGCTCTTCATGTCTCTAAAGGTACACATCCAAGACGACAGTTAATACTCAGGAAGAAGAGATGCTCACTCTGTGGGTATCCCCACAACTATTGCTAGCCTCTTCATTTTGTGGTGGAGAGCTTCTGTACGAAAAGCTCATAGTGATAAGAATGGAGATGAAATGGGATAATCGTCTGGTGTGTTTCCTTTCACAAAGTTAGTTTCTCAGAGCTCTAAGTCCAAGTTGCCAACAACCTATCTCAGCAGACCTCATGACCATGGACTTCACAGACAACAGATGGCACTGATCAGACCCAGCCACAACCTCAGCAGCAGAAGCAAAAATTTTTCACTGAAACATATAGGTGTTTTGTGCTCAGAGTTGTTCTACTTTCCCCATTGCTTCCGGAGGCTATCATTCATCATTCACTGGTATGAGGAATGTTTTATTTAAGGTCATGGTGTCCCATAAAATGTTACCTTCTGATGATGAACCTTATTTCACAGAAGAAAAAAAAAAAAAGGACAAGAAAAGAAAGTGTCTTCACCTTCAAAGAGTGTCAAGAACTCTGGAGAAGCTTCCGCAGAATGTATACTTTTCTTTTCTTCAATTGTACTTTATTTCTTCAATAGGCCATAGTTTACTGGATACACAGCACTTTTACTTGACATTAATTATGATTTCATTTAGAAATAATTTAGTGGCATCATATCAGCATGATTACTGATCTCTCCATTCCTTGGGGGTAACTCTGCCAACAGGGAAATGTTCCATTCTATTTCAGTGTGTTTTGCAGTATAGATCCATGCAGCAATACAGAAGGTGATCTACCAACTATGGAAATCAGGTGTACATTTTCTGGCGGTTCTGCCTTGCTACCATTTGTTGAATGCTTTGAACTGGAAAATGACCTAATGCATTTTAGGCAAGGGAAACATCGTGAAGTTGAAAATGAGTGTAGTTATTGCAGCTACGGGCTTGGTGCAAATTACTTCCAGATACCCTTGCCGGATGTATAGATTTTAATTCCAACTTCTTTCCATTGTTGGCAGCAACTTTTGCAGTTCTATTTTACTGATAAATCATATTTTGATTCTATTTAATAATTATTTTTCTAAAATTTTTATTTATTTTTTTTTTCTTGTTTCAGAACCTTTGTTTCTCTAAATAACTATTGTGGCTTTTTTCTATGTTATCCTAATTCATGATATTTGTAGTAGGATTTTGTTGTTTGTGTTTTCATGTGTGAAATTTTGTATCTTTAGTTGATGATAGCTTAAATTTTATAAAATTCACAACAGTGAATTTTAACTCAACATTGCAATATCAATCGTTGACAAAAAAGCAATATTAAATAATACCAGAAGAAATTTATCACAATTATTTGAGCAGGCATGTGCCTACAAATAGTAAAACATAAAAGAGGAATAAGGTTAAAATTGAATTTAAAAGTGAGAAATTATTTTTCCCAATGTCAATGTCCAAATTTTTGTGACAAACTCTAGTAACATTCAATATTTTAAAAAAGTTAGATAGAGCAATAGGTAACAAATAAAAATTTATGAATAAGTTATTTGTCAATATTATCATTTTAGTATTGAATTTTGCCTTATTATATATAATTAATATATATTAACACTATACATATACATATATATAGCTTGAGATGATAGATTATTTTGCATCTGTAAAACGTGAAATAAATGAATAATCCAGGTAAGTTTTGACTGTTTTTTTTTTTGTCTTTTCTTGAGACAAGGTCTCGCTATGTGGTTGAGGTTGGCCTTGAGCTCATTTTTGTAGCCCAGGCTGGCCTCGAACTCGCACCAATCCTCCTGCCTCTGCCTCCCGACTGCTAGGATTACAGGCGTGAGCCACCATGCCCGGCTAATTTTGACTATTTTTTGAGAATGTACTATTTACTGTTTTATTCCTCCATGTCTGGAAAAATGCATACAGTAATGTGTGACACAATGACATAACTTTTATTTACAGAATAAAACATATCAAATATATATATATATATATATATATATATATATTTTTTTTTTTTTTCTTTTTGAGACAGGGTCTCATTAGGCAGCTCAGGCTGTCCTTGAGCTCACTTTTGTAGCCCAGGCTGGTCTCAAACTCACACTGATCCTCCTGCCTCAGCCTCCCAAGTGCTGAGATTACAGGCATGAGCCACCACGCCCGGCTCATATCAATTATATTTTCATAAGTATTTTGTGCAACTATAACATCATATTGCAGTTCACTAATTATGTATGCACAGAAGTTTATTATGTCACACTTTTGGAGGCCAGGAAACTGAGATCACAGAGGCCACCCTGCTGAGGGCCTTACTGTTGTACAAAGTGATGCAAGAGGAAGGGCGATTGGAGAAAAGCCCCCTGGAAGATTCTCTTCTCAATCATTAAACCTTCTTGTGAGTGTCCAGCCCTCAGAACCTGCTCACTGCTCTCAGGCCCTTCTCGTTACCATAACTGAATTGCAATATAAGTTTCAAATGTAGCAAACACTCAAATTACAGCAATGAAATAATAGAGTTACATTTTCTTGTTAATCATCTATCAGAAGTGGCCAATAATTTCATTAGAAATCCTAGTTCTGTTTGAAGGATGGTGAGTTTTCTTTATGAACAGGGAAGACATACTACTGAAATTTTAAGAAAATTGTTTAAGACAATCAAAAGAAGAATCTTCTTTGACAAATAATAGAGTAAGCAACAGTGATGTCTCTGCAATGTAAATATTATATATTATGAAGTTGTGCTGGCTATACTATTAAATATTTGAAAAATACTGCCTTTAGTAAACAAGCAGCCCCTGTCTATCTGTCTGTCTGCCTATCTGTCTGTCTGTCTGTAAGTCTGTCTGTCTGTCTATCTGTCTATCTATCTATCTATCTATCTATCTATCTATCTATCTATCTGTCTGTCTATCTATGTATCCATCTATCTGACTGACATAATCTTAGGAAAGGTAAAAATTTGTCGATCCTTTTCAAATTTACCTTGAATAACTTGTCAATAAATTGATCATTCCTGTAAAATTAAAATAATAGTCATGAATTCCATGCAGCAATGACAGTTTCCTTCCGAAATATGAAATGTAGTTTATTCAGTACTATGCCTTGCCTTGCCTATTCAACCAATTCAAGTACTGTGACAAAGGTATTCTATGACACCAATTATGCAAAAGCAGTAATTACTGAAACTGACACAAAATTGTTGATTTGTAGGTAGCTTCCTTCTCTAATAGAGCTTGTTAATGGAACTGAATTCTGTTTGGTAATGTTGTTTAATGCCACATGGCTTTATATTATCCTTAATTACTGCCAAACATAAAACAGGAAACAGCTTCTATTGCATCTTAAATTAATCAAAACTATGTTGCAAACTTTTTGATTTGTTATCCAGCACAAATTGAAGAAAATAAAATTTAAAGTAACGCAAGGGCATCTGTATATTTTGGCAACTAAGTTGATGGATTGCAATCCAAAGGAAATTAAATATGTAAATATGAAAACATCTTCATACCAAACTACAAAATAAATTTAAATAGCTCATTTTGTTTGGTTTGGATTAGTTCCTTTCTTAAAACTTTTCTTAAACCAAATATATTTAACAATGAATAGTTGCTTGATATCGTTGCATATTTGTTTTAAATGGATATGTATATATATATATATATATATATATATACTTTATGTTTATATTTAACAAAAAGAGTAACTGTCCTTTAGTCGCTATGTAGAAAATAGACTAAAACCTAAATCTGAAAAATAAGATATCTATACATTAATATTTTATCCTTTTATGTAGGAATTAAACCATGATGCAAGGTCATTATGTACTTTACACTTAATAAAATATCATGTATGCTCTTAATAGAGCATATAATTTTATAGGAATTTGAAGTTAATATTACATGGTTTTTGATGTTTTCTGTAATTTGTGTATCAAATTCAAAATTAGTGAGAATATGCAGAAAAAGTACACATATTATAAAAATATTTTGTTTTATACTAATGTTTCTTGAACTTGTAGACTAAAGATAAATATTTGAGAGTCTTACTTTTTCCTGAATATGATTTTAGTTTGAGAACAGGCGAATCAACATTCTTTGTTAAATTTTTGAATTTCTAATACTGTATACCATTCCACAAACATTAAACTATGAAGCAATATCGATATTTTGTACTTCACACTTCATTTTATTTATTTATTTATTTATTTATTTATTTATTTATTTATTTATTTATTTATTTTGTGGGGGGCAGCTCAGCCCATCATGAGTGTGGGGCCAGTGTGTCATGTGGTGCCGGGCCCTAAACTGGTCCCTCGGACCAGCCTAAGTTACCGTAAGCAACCACTTTAGACCACTGAGCTATCTCACCAACTCTCATGCTTCATTTTAATCTCAGTGTTTACCATCCCATTTTGCTTAATATTCATACTCAAAAACAGATATCTGATTCAATTCATTTTTCTTCTATTAGATATATTTTTTATAATTCTTCATATACTCTCATGTTAAATATTTATTTGAATAGCATTTAATAAGTAAATGAGTTGCAAATGGAAATATTCTTCTAACATTTCAAATTTAAACTTATCATTATTGATTATTGATTTTAATGGTGTCTAGTTCTATAACATTCTTTTGTAAGTTTGTTTTTTATTCTCAGATTATTGCTTATTTAAATTAGTCCTCTTAATTTTGAAAGTTATTTTCTCTAAAGTACATCTTACATTTAAGTTTTATGTATTATATCTCATTATTTCTAAGCTATAATATTTGGATAGTAGTGACTATCTCTAGGTCATCTATTTCAAGTGTTTTTTTTTTTTTTTTTTTTTTACTTAAGGAGAAATGCATATACACAAAACTTGTTTTCAGATATGTAGGGATCCATTGATGTTACTGCGAACTAGTTCAACCCCAGGGAGACAGGGCGGTAGGAATCAGTGGATCATGAGTTAGCCTCAAACTCTAGATATCCCTACTCCATGAGTGCATGAGGCTTTGGGGGGACAACTAGACACAAACCTCCCTGGATCCCCAAAGTCTCATACAAAACCCTTTCTGCAAAATGCATTTTAGTCCATTTCTAAGAGTTGCCAAAGTCCTAACAGTTCCAGTATTGCTGAAAAGTTTAACTCTCTAGACTCCTCCAAGATCTAAGGCAAATTTACCTGTGAGGCCCTGTACAAAAGAAAAGTTAAGAATTTGCAATATTCAATGAAGGGGGTAAACATGACCCATTCCAAAAGGTACATACAGCAGGAAACCAAGCACTGGGACCAACAAAACTCCAAAATCCAGCAGGACAAACATTAAGTCCTGTAAGCTATGTGGAGCATCCAAAGCAATCTGTGGCAAATTGTCAGCTCCATAGGGCTCCAACCCTAAGGCATTCTTGATAGTAGCTCCCATGTCTTCTCTTTTAGGCTGCCTTTGCTCCCACTTTGCAGTTTTCCTTAGATGATCCACATTCTGGGCTTTTGAAACTTCTAAAGTTTCCACAGAATAGGATTCTCACTCTCTGCTTCACACACTGCCCTCCCAGGGACACACTGCTTGGCCTCACAGACCTTCTGAAATCAAAGTGGAAGCCTTCTTAACTTCAAAACTGTTGCATCCTATAAGCACCTAAAGCTAGTGCTTGCATTTTGCAAGCATCTAAAGCTAGTGCCATGTGGATGATGCCAAGGTCTGATGACAACTGGAGCAGTCGCCAGGCTTCATTCTTTCTTGGCTGAAGTAGTTAAGTGCCTGGTTCGCTAGCACTCTGACCCAGATTCCAAGGAATTATTCCAAGGAATAAATCGTCCATGCCAGCACCATTTTGGAACCAGGCATGACATTGCCTCTATTCTGGAACATAGGCTCTGTGGCTTTCTGCCCAAGGCAAAGTCCCTCACCTTTGCAATTCCAAGGCTGCAAGGGGTGGAGACCTACTGCCTTCTATGATGCTCTCAGGCCATGCTTTCCATTCTCTTATTCCTGCTACGCAATGGAGATCCACTAAGCTATATCTTTGCATTCTACTGTTTTATTGGAGCTTCCTTTCTGGCCAAACTCACAGCACTTTAAATATTCTGTTTGGCTTTTTCTCTTGATTTTCAACATAAATCTGGCTAAATGTCCCCAATAATGACCCTACAACTGGTCCAATATTTGGCTGCTATGAAATATCTTTTGAAAGATTAATCAGTTTACCATGCTTAATTTCAGTCTCAGGGAAAGTCTCTGGACATGAGCAAAATTCAGACAAACTTTGGGCCAAACCGTAACATAAATCATCTGGAGTACAACAACCAATGCAATTCTTCTTCCTAGCAGAAACCACCCCAGTGTGGTCTTTACAGGCAGGCTTTCTATCAGCTTTCTGATCTTCTGAGCTCTGACCAGAATCTACCAAACAGAACAGCCTAAACTGTTGCAGCTCTTCACTAGTAGGCAATATCTTAGAAATTTTCCTATCTCTTCCCATAATCCATTCTCAAAACCTTGTAGTACACATTGTCAGGTTTAATAACAGCAACAGTCCCACTCCTGCAGTACAGAATTCTATCTCACTTATTCTTCTCTCCTTGCTGGACAAATATCTCACACTCAAAATGGAGGGAGGAAAGGTTTCTTTAACTCACAGTTGTTGAAGGTTTCAATCTGTATTCAGCTAGCCCCAAGGTACAGCAGCACCGTTGTAGCCCATCTCCAAATTCAGTGCCAGTTATTTGAGGCACAGAATAACCTTTCATGGTGGCAGCAAAAACCAAGAGAGGCAACAGGGAGGAGTACCAGCAATAAAATGGTAAAAAGCTACAATATCTACAGAGAAGTCTCTCTGTCCCTTAAATTGCATTCAGGCTATCACCCTAGGCTGGGTGTAGTACTCACAGCAATAGTCCCTGCGATAATAAGACCCATAATCCCAGCAGTGTTAAAACCCATAATCCCAGTGGATCATGAGTTAGTCTTAAACTCTAGATATCCCTGCCCCATGACTGCATGAGTCTTTGAGAGGACAATTAGACACAAACCATATAAAGTGTTCTATATTTTGATTTGAGTGAAGTTTAAATAGTATTATCTACTTAATAATTTGCTGTGCTGTAACCTGATGTATTTTATATTTTCTGTATGCTCTTCTTGCATTGCTTTACCAGCAAGACTACTCTTTCATAGGACTATTACATGACTTTTTATTAATGTTGCTTTTCTTTTTTAGAAAAAAAGTCACTTCCTCTTATGTGAGATATCTCTATAACATCCTTTGTCACTGCTAATCGTTTCAGTAATTCTCACAAAATATGACAGATTGAGAACCTTACCAATAGTAGAAATTTATTTTGTTCAGTTTTGAAGAAAATCCAAGATCAGTGAGTCATCACATTAGATGTCTGGTGCAGGCTGTTTCTGGTTTACAAATGGCTTCTTCTGCTGCTTCCTCAGCAGTGCAAGGAGAAGGAGCACACCATAATCACTAAATCCATAAATGAGGGCTTTATCCTTATGAGCTACTTAGTTCCCAAGTGGCCCATCTCCAAATTCAGTGCCAGATATTTGAGGCATAAGATTTCAACATTATACTTTGCTCTGACATACACCTGCAGACTCTCAGCTCCATTTTTCCTTGTAATTTTTTTTTTTTTTTTTGGTCTTTTTGAGACAGGATATCACTATGCAGTTCAGACTGGCCTTGAACTCACTTTGCAATCCAGGCAGGTCTTGAATTCTCAATGATTTCCCTGCCTCAGTCTCCCAAATGTTGAGGTTACAGGTGTGTTCTACCATGCCCAGCATTATTTTCATTATAGTACTTAACAACTATAAGGTGATGCACCGTACTAATTGAGCTGTGTCATGTTAAGCCATACCTTTGTTTTTCAATGATATGAATAAAAGATCATCATGTATGTTTACAATTATATATAATAAAATAATTAAAAGTACATGTAATAAAATAATATGAAAATATTAATTTTAGTATTTTTATGTTTAGGTGTTTATGTTCTCATATTAGTCATTAAAACAATGATTGGAGTTAATATTATGTCAAGTATTGTTCTCCATATTATAAAGACAATAAAATTACTGATCTCTACTCCTGTATATTAAAGTAATAAATACTTAATGCGATACTAAAAGAACAAATTGAAACAGTGATAAATGATGCAAAGTAAATAAAGTACAACATAAATAAAATATGACATCAGCAAACTAAGATAATTTAAACAAATCACTTTATTTAACATCATTGTTATCATACTTTAAAAATAACTTCTGAAGATATCACTTATATACAACCTAGAATGCAGGTGATAGAGAAGATGATTTTCACTAGAAGTGTGCTATAGAAACCAAAAGCAGAAAGGTGGAGTACAGGCTTCGATGACTGAGACTTTAAGATGAGTATATCAAGTACTACTAGGATATTGGACTGAGAGACTGTCTCAATAAAGGGTGGTATCTGGGAACTCTGTAATATGAGTCAAAATGAATGTTGGAAATGTACTTTACATAATAGTTCAAATCATCAAAAGAGATAGTACAGTAGAGCAGAAATTGGATATTTTGGACACACTTCAGATTTTCCTTTAAATGAAGTATATGAAAATGTATCAGTACAAGTTTGTACTTAAATAATTCTAACAGATGGCCATATTTTCTATATCTCACCTGATCTTTGTGGAATTTATCAATGGGCAGTACTATAAACTCTAAGACACCAGTAACATATCTGCTGAGCTATCTGGGTTACAGTTGTTTTTTCAAGTTACTCTTTTGCTGTTAAAGTTACAGTGTGTTTTTACATTGTTAATAAAGAGTTATGATGCTATCTGCCAAAGGGTAAGAGGTGCTTAAGGGTGAGTGCACTGAGGAAAGTAGTTCTAGCTGAAAAGATGGACATGAGAGATAAATGTAGGCTTTTAAGATATTTAGCTCTAGATTAGAGACATGTTTGAGTTTAAATATCCTTTCAGTAAGCGCTTTTAAGAATATTTCAAAACTTAGTTTCAGATCACATTAGAATAAATGGCATCTTTAGCTTCTATTATACCTTCCTCAAAATAAGCCATAAGCTTAAAATGGTTCAGAACATAGTGAGGAATACAATTTATTTCACAGTTGTAATGAGTCTATCTACCATATTAAGCAGTGAACTTCAGCAATCGGGTTATTTCCTGCATAAAGTAGAAACTTTAGATGAAACAGACACTCCACTGTTCTTTGGACTTGATGAAACTGTTGAACTACCTACTTCGATGGATTTTTCTAGGTTTTGATTGATTTGAAGTGAAGAATTTCCATAAAAAGGTGGAAAAATAAGGCAAATCAAGTCTGAATTTTCAAAGAAATGCTGTTCTTAGCCTTACTGGATGGTCTAATTTGCAGTTTATTAATTAATTGCATTTGTTTAAGTGACATTATTTCTTTAGCTATGTTTCTATTAAATCTCTAAAATTTTGTTTAAAAAGTTTACTAAAATATAACATGTCTTAAGTGGATTCCTATACCTATAACTGGTATCATTACTTGTGTTAATCCTATTGCAAGGACTTTCTTAGTATGTATATGTTTCATACATTTTATATACATTTTAACTCTACTTTCCAGTAGTGCTATGACTTGAGGAATTTTGTAACTTTTCACATTTCCTGATAATAATGGTGTAGAATATGTAAAGAATATTGCTAATATTTAAATGTAAGAAATAATTTAAACTTACTACTTTTATGTAAAAACAAATTTCTTGACAATATATGTGTTGTGCTTTTCCAAAAATATTAGGACGATGTCATCCTTTGGCCTATCCTTATTAACATTGTTTTAAAAATCAAAAATGTAGGTTGAAATTAGGAATTCACAGTGAATAGAAGAATTTCAGAAGTAGCCGGGAACATTCTTTTATTTATTTTTTTCAGCTTTTCAGTAGAAGACCAATTAGATTTTCCTGTTTCTTAGCTTAGGTAAATAAAGTTACAATAAACAATGGAATCTAGAAAGTCTCTTTGATTTACTGATTGCATTTCATTTTGTTGTATGCCTAATGGTGTGATTGTTAGATCACATAGAAAGTCTCTTCCACATTTTTGGAGGGAATTCAATACGATTGTCAATAGTGAAGTGCACTGAAGCTAATTAATTCTAAGTAATTAATTTCAAGTAGTTACTCCATCTTTATGCATGAACATTTTTATCATTTATTTACTTACTGATTTATAGCACACAAATTTTTATACTTTATTTCAGTATAATTTTTTCATGTACTATATTTGTTACAGCTATTAAAAAATGCATTTTTCAGATGTTATTTGGAAATAGAAAAAGTTAAGCAAAAAGCTAAAATTATTAGACAAAATATTACAAGAAAGTTATCAGTCTCTGTTAAAATCTCCATCACTTTATTGTCTTTTGGTATACAAAATTTTAAAGTATAACTGGGAAAAATATAACAAAGTGATGATGATGTTAATGATTATTGTTAAAAATATTTGTAGTGAACCAACTGGACTCAGCTGGAAGAGAAAACACCAGGGTTTGACCTGGATTTACTGCTTTTGCTGAATTTTTATCTTCATTTTTCATCTCATTAAAAGTCAGCCTTCTTTTAATGCAGGGCAAAAACAAATACTGGGCATTCAGTTACCAAAAGTGTATGTTGATAAAGTGTAAATTTGATAGAAATAAACAAAGCAAAGTAAAGCAGGAAGCACTTTACTACTTCAGGGCTTGTATAACAACATATGGGACATTATTTTCATTGTGCAATAGTCAAGCTCAGTATCTGTGACGTGATTGTTAATTTCTATCTAGAGAGCTTTTGGTTTTGTGTTCTGAGGTAATGTTGCTCCCCAAGATAGAGTTCAATTGTATCTTATTACAGTCAGTGATTTTTTGACTTACCTACATGATTGGTAATTACCATTGTTCTCTACATAGCATCCATTTAAAGAAAATATTTCCCATCACAATTTGTGAATATACTGCTTTTTAACTGTCCCCTTGGGAAGAGAGAGTTTGTAAGTTTGGCTTTATTTTCCTTTACTTAGAAAAGTAAATTTAAATCAAACACTAAAATAGCTTTCCCTGGAAATATAATAATATTAGAGTTTTTAGCTATTTATTTCATTAGTTTTCGAACAAATTCTCTTTTATTTGTAACAATTAATTAAAATAGGTTATTGAAAATCACTTAAATTATAGAACTATAATATTGAAAAGAATCATTTTAATTCCATTAGCCTTTTAACTGAATACGTATTAGGTATCACAATTTTGCATGTCAAATTTCATTTTAAAATTTAAAATAATATTCATCAATAAAAATTTGGCAAACCCACATGTATAAAATCACATAGTCTCCCTAGGATAAGACCTCAAAAGGATAAATAAAAGTTGAAATATATAACATAATGAAATGGAATGTGAGAAATTAAGGATTAAATAATGAAGAAAGAATAAGGAGAAAAATTAAGAAACATGATAGGGTCAAAATGATACATCTACATACACAAGATAGTTAAGGCAATGGTTCTAAGAATCTCCATAAGGTTTTAGAAACTAGCAGCTAATTGGCAGAATTCTCACCCTGACTAACTATATATGCTGATATCTGTGAACGAAGCAACTGCTTGAAGATAGCAATGTGTAATGCTAATACTATGCCTGGAATACCTATCATTCTGGTATTTTAGATGCTTACTACTTCTAATGTCATATCAATTATTGCTATACTCTCTCCGAAGTAGATGTTTCCTTTTTCAAAATAAATAAATAAATAAATAAATAAATAAATAATAAAAGAAAACAAGACACAGGAAAAAAAATTGCCATAACATAGTCCTACTATAATGTTGTATAGTTAGATTTTAAATTTTTGTCTGAAAATGTGTATTTTTTATATTCTGTAAGAACTAGAATATCAATGATTGTTGGAAAATATCTATTCCATATTATGTCTAACGCATTTAATATTCAGACAGAGTGGTCTTAAGCTCAACTGCATATGTTATAGAGTACTAATATCAGTAAACTTCTCTTCTGGATAGTTAACAACTTAAGTTTGCAAAAAAAAAAAAAATATCAGAGAAGGAGGGCTACAAGGATAGCCAATATTTTGGCCCGAGCCCTTCAAGGTCAGCAAGGACTTGGGCCTTAAGACAACCTGTACTGTAACATCCTAAAACTTAGTGGTGTTCCAAATTTTCTATTCAAGGAGATTTTGGAGCCATGGATGAAAGGGACTGATGACGTATAGTGTGCCTAAGGAGAGTCACCTAGAGAGAAAACATTCTCTCAGGCTTTCACAGAGACCAAATTTGTCAAGCTATGGCTATGACTCATCCAGATGGCTGACACTGACAAAAGATCTACAAACTGCTGTACATAGTTTCAGGGGGAAAATCCTGAGAAAACTTAACTGACCTTGTCGGATACAAAAGTTACATTTTTATTATATTGGCCCAACTTTATTTTTATCTTAACCATCCAGCAGAAAAGTGTAATCACAAGGTATAAAAAATTAAAACCACATTAATATGCTGAGGTATAAAAGGCTCAAGTCAATAACTTCTGACATTGTTAGCTAAAGTTACCTAAGCCTTTTCCTTTAGGTAAGACACACACACACACACACACACACACACACACACACACACACACACATACACTTGCACACTCATGCACCCTCTCACATGATATGTGCACATATATGTTCAGTGGTGAGGTGGTTTTCCTGTATTTTTATTCTAAGCCATAATTACTAGTTCATGCGCTGACAAAAGATATGTTTACATTATGTTTTCAGTCTAAAAATATTAATCCTTGTTTGTACTACAATTAGTACATTTGCATTAAAAAGTCCAGATCACTACATTCCACTTGCATTCTTTGCTAATTCCCTTGAATTCAGTTTAATTTTTCTTGTAGTTAATGTTTACTCATACTTTTTACTACTGTTTTACCAAATATTGTGGAAGCTACAGGTATACTTATAATTGTGCTACTAATAATTGCATGATTTTATTTAATTTCAAGCTATCCATTCTCTCATTCTATTTTATGTTGAAGAAAATGCAGGTAATTTAATGAGAATTAGTCTTTGAAATATATATAAAAGACAACATCTATAAGGTTAAAGTATCAAAAAAGTGAAAATGTCTTCTTGCAAATCTATGCACTTAAACCTTCTGTCACTAACCAATAACTTCCGCCAATAAAATCTTATAGGTATTTTAAAGCATTTGTAATGAGAAAACAAATATTTAGACTCTTTTCCCATTTAGAACAATAGATTATGCCACTTATAATTGTGTTACCATACTTTTTAAATTTAGTATGTTGTAGCTACTTTGAAATATCATGACATAAATGATTTCACATTGTCTTCCAACATGCATATTATACACTTAGAGGTGAATCAATTCTTTTTCTTTCTTTCTTTTTTTTTTTTTTTTTTCGTGAATGGCTCAGCCTGCCTTGGGGAGTGGGGCTGATACAACATAAGGTGGTAGGGATTGAACCATGGTCCCCGTGCTTGCTTAAGCTTACCTAAGCAGGAGTTTTAGACTGCTGAGATATCTCAATGACCCCTAGATTAACTGCTTAATGTAAAATACGATATTGGCTCATAATTTTCCATTCATTATTTTTAATGAATATTCTCATATATCACTATTCCTCATTGTGTCAGTGAAAACAAGCAGAAAAAAAAAAAAGAAATCTACTGCTAAAATCAACTATGTGTCATTTTTGACAGAAATAAAATTATTAAAGTTTGGATTTTAAAAACATTCAGTAGTAAAATCTACTGCTAAACTCAACTATGTGTCATTTTTGACAGAAACAAAATTATTAAATTTGGGATTTTAAAAACATTCAGTACTGTAAAAGGAATAGCTTACCATAGTTTATTTTCTAATTTTCTAACATGAAGTCTTGCTCTACTTCACTCTTATGTAAGAATATTTTTCTTTACTGATAAATGTCTACATTATATGCTAATGCAGTTGTCCATTTCTTAGGACATTTGTCACTAATTTATTTGTTTTAAATATTTTCAAAATAATTCCTTCATGATGTATCATGAATTGTAAGGAATATTTCTTTCATGGGTAAATTTGTGTCCTTTCATCATTACAAAATTATCTATTGATCACATCCAGTGAATGTGATTTTCTGATCAGAAGTGCTTTTTCATTAATGCTACTAGAATTGCCTCTTGATTTCTACTACTTATTTTACCATAACTTACTCTACTATTTGTCATTTTATAACATGATTTGAAATATACTTTAATCACCTTTATTATCCCTGGGTTAATAGAGATATTTGTTGAGGACTGATGACATGGAAATTTGTCATATGTAAGAGGGAAAGACAAAGCCACAGTGCCTAAAGCAGTCAAGCTACCTCAGTCTTTAAGAAAGCATTCAGTCAGTGCCAGCTATTAGTCACTATGCAAACTTGTGCCACATGGTACTAACTTTGCAAAGGTATAAACATATAATTCCTATTTTGTTCTGGTATTTTTTGTCAATCAGGCAAAGGGGCCACCACCTGACTCAGCTCTTGTTTTGTCTATCTTTTCCTCATTTCTGCTGCCATTAGTCCCCGGGGTACCTGAGACACCAACAAGTCCCTATAAATATTCACACAATGTACTATTTGTAAAGCTCACTTGTTTTATTTTCTATATTTAAGAAATTCTTGAGTACTCATAAAGTCAGTATAGTAAAATCTTGAGGTAAAATTGAAAATGGTAGAAGAAAATGTAAAATTCAAACGTGAATATCTGACAGTCTTTTTCCAGTTGAAATAAACACAGAACTCAAAAAGTCTACCAGAATTACAGTAACATCCACCCTTCCAACCATTAATGCCAGGATGGGATCTCAACACGTGGTATCTGCTGAGAAGGAACTTACCCATTTGAGCTGTAGGAATTGGCAGCATAATGGTTGGGAGTGTAATTTTAGAACATTTGATACATGTCAGACACTCTACAAAGGATTTACTTTTGTAGTGTACAGGATATAAAACTGTTGCTTGCGGATGATAAACATTGCAAGGAAACTAAGCATCTTTCCAAAAATTACATAGAGAAACATGCTAGAACTGGGACTTCCACTCATATCACAGAGGAAGCCATGTCCAAACTCAAAATCAAGATCAGGAAAATATATCATGTCCAAGATTGCATGGCAAATATTTATAATTGTCTCAATTACTCTACTCTTGTTGCTGGGACAAATATGCAACACTCAAAATGAAGGAAGGAAAGGTTTATTCAGCTCACAGATACTGGAGATTTCAGTCTGTATTTGGCTGGCTCCAAGGCTAAGTATCACAGGGTAGAGAGCATACAGTTAATGGTGGTGAAATAGCAACAGTGATAACAGAAAGTCTGTCTTTCTGTCGGTCTTATATTGCATATTACATTGAGCCTATCTGCTTCAGCCTGGGTGTAACACTCACACTCATAATCCCAGCAGTACTAACAGCCATAATCCCAGTGAATCATGAGTTAATTTCAAATTCTAGAAGTCCCACCCCATGACTGCATAAGGCTTTGAGGAGGCAACTAGACACAAACCATAACAATTATTTTGTATTACTTTGAGTAACTAAACATGCTTACTATTTCTTGCTGCTTTGTGAGCTATAGTTCTAAGCATGTATTTCTGTACATCTGTAGTAGGTACTCTGTGATTTATATTTGTTATATGTACATTATGTATATGAAATAAATACTATTTAAGTAGTGCTTATATAAATATTTTATCATTCCAAGGGGTTGGCTTGATAGCTCAGTGGACTAAAGTGCTTGCTTAGGCAGACCTCAAAAGCCAGGGGTCAGTCCTTGGTATATGCTGAGACAGCGATTGAGTCTGGAAGTGGTGGCACACACCTGTGTCCTAGTGCTTGGGCGGTTGATAACAGAATCACTAGGAGTCCATCAGTGTAGTGAGACCCTATAGACCCTATATACACTGTCCTAAATACAATATATATCATTATATATTTGAAATTATATACATATAACACAGACACAGAGAGAGAGACACACAGAGACAGACAGACAGAGAGATAGAGAGAGATTTCTTTGATAGTCTAATTCATTAGTCTATAATATTTTGGCTTGAATAATTTTTATTGATTCCTTTAAAGGCCCACTGGTGATAAAATAACTTGATTTTCTTTCATCTGAACATGTCTTAGTAAAATTATCTTTTTTTTTTTTTTTTTTGCCTATAGAATTCCAAGTTGTCCATTTCTTTCTTTTAATATTTGAAAACTGCGTAACTTCCCTTTGCCTCCAAGAACATTGTTCTGTATCATACTTTGAAAACAATCCACAACCAATGAAATATTTCATCTCCTATTGCAGTTACTGTACCTAAGAAGGCATGTTTTCTGTTAGCAGATATTGTTCTTTAAAATTTATTTTTTGGAAATTTTGATATGATTCATCTGAGTGTAAAAAATGAGTTTATCCATTCTGAAACTCACAGGCCTATTGAACCTGTATGTTTTCATCTTTTTTTAAACCTTTTGAAAAATTTATGTGTAGCTTTTAAGATAGTTTTCAGCTATAAAGTTTCTCACACTGGTTCTGAAACTCTGATGACAGGAGACTATGTTTACCTATTTTTGGATTGGTCCACAGAACGAGAATAAGGATGTTTAAACTCTTCTCCCTACTTCCAACTGACACAATTTTTAGATCAATGCTCAGTTCATGAGATACTTTGCACACATGCATACCTTTTACATTTAAGCCCAGTCAGCAGACCGAATTTGTGATAGCTTGACGATTTCATACACAAATTTTCTTTCTTTCTTTCTTTTTTTTTTTTTTTTTTTTTTGAGGCAGGGTCTTGCTATGCAGTTCAGTCTAGCCTTGAGCTTACTTTTGTAGCCCAGGCTGGTCTCAAACTCGCACCGATCCTCCTGCCTCAGCGTCCCGAGTGCTGGGATTACAGGCGTGCGCCACCACGCCCAGCTAGAAAGATCTCTCTTTTATTTTATTTATTTATTTATTTATTTATTTATTTATTTATTTATTTATTTATTTATTTATTTTTTGTCTTTTTGAGACAGGGTTTCGCTATGCAGTTGAGGCTGGCCTTGAGCTCACTTTTGTAGCCCAGGCTGGTATCGAACTTGCACCAATCCTCCTGCCTCAGCGTCCTGAGTGCTGGGATTACAGGTGTGAGCCACCATGCCTGGCTACAAATTTTCTTTAAAAATATTAACATTTTCTAATTTGTTTAAATTGTTGTGGATATTTTATGATACAAGTTTTGAAAGATATTTAAAAAACTGTTGATGCATGCCTAGGATATAAAATGTCATCCAAAACCTCATGTGTCCTGAGGATAGACTCCTGATAGGCAGTTGGATCAAACATGCTCTAACTTTACCAGTGCACTAATCCACTGATAGATACATAATTTGATGGCATTATTGAAAGATTATGGAATTTAGATTGAGCCTCATGGAGCTCCTCAGCATGGATGTGTGATCGTAGGGCCTATAACTTGTCTGTAACCCTTTGACTCTGGCTTTTCCTCTCTTGTTCTTTCCTTTCTTCCTGATCGCCATGAAATCGGCTGCATTCTTCCAGCAGTCCATGATGTTCTGCCTCACTGTGTACCCAGAACAGTGGAGCCCAGTGGCTATGTGATTAAAGTATTAGCCAAAGCAAACTTTTTCTCCTCTAAGGTGTTTTTTTGGGTATCATGTCACAGTGACAAAAGCTAATCAGCACAGCTGATCATCGTTTGTTATTCGAATTTAGATTTTCCTGATTTTAATTCGCTTATTTTTAATTTATACCCTGGATGTCTTCAAAATCACGCTATGAAACATTAATTTTTATTACATCTTTCATGTTAATGTTTGGAATTCATGCCATTTAAAAATTTTGATAGTTCAGCCGGGTGTGGTGGCGCACGCCTGTAATCCTAGCACTCGGGAGGCTGAGGCAGGAGGATCGGTGCGAGTTTGAGACCAGCCTGGGCTACAAAAGTGAGCTCAAGGCCAGCCTGAACTGCATAGTGAGACCCTGTCTCAAAAAGACAAAAAAAAATTGATAGCTCTCTTAACCCTTATAGAGATACCCTTGTATGTATTTCTCAAAGTGCTTCGTGTATGTGTTGCCTTGGAAGAGTTCTATGATATACCACACAACTTGAAGCTTTTGCAGTGCTGGGTCTAGTTACTTTTGTCTGCCAGATAGGCATGAACTAAGCTCTGTACATACAGATTTAAACAGACATTCTCTCCCTGATTCTCCCTCTTCCAGCGTACTGGTAGTAACAGGGAAAAGTATAAATTTCATTATTTCCAATCGAGACTTCAGACATTCAGCAACAGAAAGATGAGGAGTTGGTATGGAACTATTTGTCTTGGCATTTACCAACTTCTGGGAAACACTGTTTGTAATACTTGATGCCCCCCCGCATGGGGTAGTGCTGGGTACGGGGATATGCTCACCTACAGTCACACTACAGGCTATAGGAAGATCTGCTGCCAGGAAGGAGCAAAAAGAGAAAAAGAGAACAAAATTTGAAATCTCTGTTGGATCTTATCTTGGACCTTGAATTCTCAGTTTGTCTCATGGTTTTGACTCTGCTCCATCAGAGTCCTCTGGTATTCATAGATGTTGTTGTTACTGTTTGTATGTTTGTTGTTTTTTAAGAGTTTTTGGTTATAGCTCATAGAAAGGAGTAGAGTGATAGAACGAAGTAATTATCAACTTGATTGGGTCAAGACTTCTGACCCAATCAGGAGATCACTGAATCATGCAGCATCGTGTCTGTCAATCATTTTAATCACTAACACTGACAGTCAATCATTTCAATCACTAACACTGACAGCTGAGTGTATTTTTAGGAGGAGGGACCCACTAGATGTGGGTCACTGAGCACGAGTCTTAGAAGTGTGGGACTCATCCCTGTGCTCTTTGTCAGTCTTCCATGACATCTGCAGCTTTACTCCGCCATGCCTTCCTCCCTTGCTTTTCCTGTCTTGAGGTTAGCCAGATATGCACTGAATTCTCTGCAACCATGTGGTAAATTAAACTTTTCTTTCTTTAAATTAGAAGTATTGCATATTGTGTGCAACAACTGGAAAGGTGGCCAACGCAAAACTGGTGTGTTTTTTTTCCAGTTTTGCCTGTAATAAAAGTCAATTTATGCTGGATATGATGGCATACAGCTATAATCTCAGTATGCAGGAGCAGGATGGTAGCTCTACAAGATCACCATGAGTTCAAGACCATCTTAAAATACATATTGAAGCACTGTTTCAATACCTCTCCCCCACAAACATTAATTTTGGTCGTAAAATTTGGTAATGCTTTTTACTATTTCATAGATAATTTAGCGCACTATGAGCTTTTTACTACCTTTCAAATATTCCATCTATTTCTCTTCTTATGGCAGTGCAAAGTTTTCCACTGTGTTCTTATTATGTATATGTAACATTAATTAGGTTTACTCACATTTGGTCCTTTCTGATCTGATTCGCCTTTCTCCATGCATTTCTTCTCCTTCTCCTTCTCCTTCTCCTTCTCCTTCTCCTTCTCCTTCTCCTTCTCCTTCTCCTTCTCCTCCTCCTCCTCTTCCTCTTCCTCCTCCTCCTCTTCCTCCTCCTCCTCCTCCACCTCCTCTTCCTCTTCCTCCTCCTCCTCCTCCTTCTTCTCTTCTTCTTCTTCTTCTTCTTCTTCTTCTTCTTCTTCTTCTTCTTCTTCTTTTTTTTCTTCTTCTTTTTCTTCTTCTT
>PVJA010026472.1:0-29547 GCA_004027025.1 Myocastor coypus
TCTTCGTCATGGGTGAAACTCGAGCTCCCTACTTTGGTAACAGCTATGATTTACTCCTTCGTTTTTGAAATGTGAATTGAGGGGCTGGGGAATTTGGCTCAGTGGTAGAATGCTTGCCTAGCGAGCTGGAAGCTCTGGGTTCCGTCCTAGGTGCCAAAAACAAAAAATAAGCCTCTCATGAAATATGATTCGAACCGCTTATGCAGTGGGCTCTGGATCATGGATGGAGATAGAGCAGGGATGGAAACAGAGCCCTTGTCCTTAAGAAGCTTCCACTTCCTAGATGGAGACGCAGAAAGAGGAAGAAGCGCATCGAGGTCTACTATGTGCCATAGGAACAGGAGGAAAGCAGGGGAGAAGGTTAAAGGACGGTAGGGTCAGCGAAGAGATCTCTGGTGAAATGGCACCCACGGACAGGCAGCAGAGCAAAGGAGAGCAGGCGGCTGAGACGTCGCTGGTGCAGGCAACATGGCCTTCATGAGCTGGTGGCAGGAGAATGGCTTCTAATCCAGGGCAGCGCAAGGGCTCCATGCCCGGGAGAGTCTGGAAGCTGTGGTGTGACAGCGCTGACGTGTCCACAGCAGAAAAGGAGAGACCGGGGAAGAGGGCCGCTGCCTTCCTACGAACATCCACATGTAGACGAAAATACGGTTCGCCCTGAGTAGAGTCAGAGGTTAAGCAAACGGCCACCCAAGGGGAGCTGTTGGAGGCTGGTTTACTTCCGAGGATGGTGTGCGGTAATTACTGAAAAATGTGGCAAATATTTAAATTTTAAAATTCACAAAGATTATGTGGAAGACACAACATCACGAACCCCCCCTACAGATACTCCGCCTACTTTTAATACTCATTCCAATATTCTTGAAATATTTTTCTTTCTTAGTTGATTTTTAAAAATCTTTCTGAGACCGTCTAGCTGCGGAGTCCAGACTGGCTCTGAGCTCACTTTGTAGCCAAGCATGGTCTTGAACTTGCAATAACCCTCATGCCTCAGCCTCCCGAGTGCTTGGATTACAGGTGTGTGTCACCATGCCTGCCTGGTCTCTGTCTGTCTGTCTGTCTGTCTGTCTGTCTGTCTGTCTGTCTCTCTCCATGATCTCATGACCAGCTTTGGAAATCGTCCTTCTTGAATGTCTTTGCTGTAAAAGGTGTGCCTCCTTGATGTCCTGAGTTGATCCAGAATGGTTACTTTCATGGTCACTTTAACTTTGGGGAGGAACACAGGGCCAGATCCAGAGACGGAAGATGAGGACACTGGCAAGTGTTAGGAGCCTGCTTTCTGACAGAGACAGCTTGGCCGTGGCACTCCTCGTATTTTATACTACATCTCATGAAAGCACGCAGGAAAGAAGACTTCCAAAACTGTTCCGGAACGTGGCCCGAATGGGGATAAGCACGTGCTAGGTGACGGTGAGGGGCATAAGTTAATGGCTATGGGTCTTTTACGGTAATACATTTTGTACAATGAGGATTTGTCATATATTTTGATCGCTCTTTATAGGCTGCACCATGGATGTGTAGAACTCTGCCTCTAAAGATGAAAGACAAATTTTATGTAAATATCCACAGAGAACCTGTTATGTGTCAACAAATATGCATGCCCGTGACCTGAATTTTTTGCTTGAATTGTTACTTAAATAAGACCAATACACTGCAGCTGGCTGTCGTTGTCTGTTGGATTTCTCTAAGTTCTTCACTAACTGGCTCTGGGGCGTGGGGCCAGTGCCATCGCTTCGCTGGGGTCTGCGATGAGGACCCAACGAATCATTTTGGCTGGAAAGGGTGGCAAGTCACAAGGCAAATGACGCCGACAAGCTGTTACTGGCACACCAGGAGCACCAAAGAAAGGTCGAGTACGAGGAAAGCTTATCTGCTTCAAAGTAGGTAGAGCATGAAACAGGATTCTTCCCAGTGCTGCTGAGTCACAGGATATGCCTGCCATTTTCTCGGGTCACCCTAGTATAGTAACCCGGACTGGAAGCAGGGCTTGAACAGCAGATGTTTATTTCCTTATAGTTCTTGAGGGTCTCCATCTAAGACCAAGACAACGGAAGTTGGTTTCTTACCAACCCTCTCCCTTTGGGTCAAGGGCTCCTGGGCCCTCCCTATGTCCTTGTGAAGTCTCTTGGTTCACAGCCATGTTGTAGTCGTCTCTTCTTAGAAGGGCATCGTTCATACTGAACTAGAGCCCTCAACCATGGCCCGAGTTGCACTGAATTAGTCCCTTAAAGGCACTGTCTGCACCATAGCTCACAACATCCCCCGTACCCTCATGACTTATTTATTGCAGAAACAGAACTATTTGCTATGCACCGTGCTGTTCGCGCTGTCTTGAGTCTTCACATCACGTCCCTGTGGTTTGCTGTATTGCTTGTAAATGGCACTCAGATGCTTGAGTGGGTTCGGTTTGATTTCAAGCAAGAGTTCTACATGAGGGGGTGGCACACATTTCCATCAGGACATTAGTGGTGTCTGGTTGTGTCTCTGTGAAGCACCAAAGAGTTTGGAAATGACAACGAACTTGGATGAGCAGGAATGCGAAGCACATGGGATGTATAGGTTACTATTGTTTGTAAGGACGGCCTTGAGACATACCAAAAATCCCTGATATGCTTTCTGAGTCAAAACAAGATCCAGCCATATCCAGTATCATTCCAGTAGCAGCTATTTCAGGGGTCACTGGCTTTGCAACTGTCTCAAACATGCATGGGAAATACATATGCAGGCTGAACTCGAATCTGTCTCCCTGACAAGACCTGCGGAGGGACAAACGTCTGCAGAGGCAGCGAGGTGAGAAGGAAGCGTTCACGGCCAGTCAGATGCGGGGTCGAGTCCTGCCCTGGCGCACACTAGGGTAAAGTTTCCACCAAGCTGCGTAACAGCTTCACTGACATTCCTGACAGGTGAAACTCAGACTGAATTTTCTTCAGAGTAGAGCCAGCCCAATAGTTCAGTGGGTTAAAGCACCTGCAGGCACAGGGGAACACTAAAACGGCACTCGAGACTGGGCAAGGTGGGGCGCGCCTGTAATCCTGGCTCTTGGGAGGCTGTAAACAGGTGGATCACTATGAGTCCAATTTAGTAGTGAGACCCTGAGCACCCTGTAGACCCTTCCCTAAAATACAACATAAACAAATAAATGAATAAGTGAATAACCTTTCTTCAAAGCTGTCACCTCCTCAGGGCTCCTCCCCCCACTTTCTGCTTGCACCCATAGCCGCTCTTCCGAAGGTCTTTCCTTGGTACTTAGGACCTGTGCGCACCCAGCTGATGTTTTTAAAGATTTAAGTTTATTTCGAAGAATAAAAACACAAGCAAAAACAAATAGAAAAAAAAAAAAAAAAGAATGTGTTGCACTCGCCTTCCTCTTCCCTAGACTCTGGCCTCAAGCACAGCAGTACGTCCTCAGGACTGTGTTCAGGAAAGCCGCCTCTTCCTAGCAGCTACTCCGGGCATCCTTCAGTGACCAGTAGACCACAGATTGCTCCTGAGTCCAGCTCTGCATCCACCTGCAAATTACAGCCTCCTTCCCGGCTGCTTGTAGTCATTACGAGCACCCCAGGGCTGCACACTAGGCCCAGGGAATCCCTGAGGGTGCTTTGGGAGCAGACTGCTAAAGAGGTCTGCAGGTTATTCTAGTGTACAGGCAGAGAGGAAAACAACTCTCAGCTCCAAGCTGAGGCGGCAGTTCTCACAGCGTCAGCAGCATGAGCACTGACCTGGAAATCTGTTAGAAATACAAATTCTAGGGCCCCTCTACACATACACACTCAGACTTATCGTTCAGTAGGACCCGGTATCTGCACATACTGCATCCTTCTGGAGATTCTGAAGAGAGCACAAGTTTGAGTGAGCAGCCTTTTTCCGTTAAGGGCCAGACAAGGCTATTGTAGACTTTGAAGATTATATGGCCCTCATATCTGTGCTGGCTAGGACACATCACCTGCACCCACCATATAGAGGGAATGAATATTCACCTGGCTTATGGTCTTCTGAGCTTCCAGTCCCTAAGGGCTGGTGCCAGAGCAGGGTGGCACAGCAGAGGGCCCTGGCAAGGGAGGGTCACTCATGGCATGGCAGTTAGGCAGCAGAGAGAGGGGTCAGGGGAGGAGGAGGCGACGTTTGCTCTCCAGACCACGCCTCAGGGACCCAGCTCCTCCAGCCAGGCTTCAGCTCCCAAATCAGATGTAGCTACGAACTCATTGGGAGACTAATGCACTGATAACGCCACAGCCTAGAGGTCCAGACTCCTCCCACATCACCTACGAGGGCATGTGACTTAAGTGGGACATTAAGACGCAGCCATTAACAACTTCACCGCTCGGTATTGCCGTTTTAGTATGGACAACATATTCACTGGATGAATAAATGGCTGCTTTGTTGTCTTTCTTTCTTTCTTTCTCTCTCTTTCTCTCCCTATTTTTCTCTATTTTTTTCTCTCTCTCTTTCCTTCTACCACTATTTAGTTTTTTAAACCACTATTTAGTTAACCATAAACTTAACTCTGCAATCCGGGTACTTTTGGAGGGGAACAAGGAAAACCTGGAACCCAAGGAACTGCAATAAGAGCAGAGAGGATGGGGCGTTTTGAGCAGGTAGGGCGCAGGGCACTCTCCTGAGCTAGAGAATGGTTCGGTGGCCATGCGCAAGTCACCCGCGTTGGAGCTGTCTGCAGTCGGTGATGGCGATCTTCTTGCTGGCCTTGCCGTTCCTGGACCTGAAGCGCTCCATGGCCTCCACAGTGTTCACGCCCTCTTTGACCTTCCCAAAGACCATGTGCCTGGCGTCCAGCCACTCGGTCTTGGCAGTGCATATGAAAAACCGAGACTCGTTTGTGTTTGGCCCAGCCTTTGCCATGGACAAGATGCCCGGGCCTATGTGCTTCAGGGTGAAGTTCTCGTCATCGAATTTCTCCCCGTGGACGGACTTGCCGCCAGTGCTATGTGGCGCGTGAAGTCACCACCCTGGCACATAAAGCCTGGGCTAATTCTGTGAGAGCAGGAACCCTTATAACCAAATCCTTTCTCTTCAGAGCTCAGAGCACGAAGGTTTTCTGCAGTCTTTGGAGCTTTGTCTGCATATAGCTGGGAAGAGACGAGGCCCAAGGGCTCGCCGTCAGCAGCGATCTCGAAGAACACGGCGGGGCTGACCATGGTTGGCAACAAATGAGTAGGAGAAAGATAGCGGTGTCTGCAGAGCCAGGAATGGGCGTTTTGATTTCTAAATACATTTTATTTAGAAAAATCAGAGTGGGTCTATATGCTGGTGTCTTTGTTCTAGGGGATGGGGTTGGTCACTTGTTGCTGTGTGACACATTACTGTTGGGCAGCTTGGGATCACACTGGCACCTACGCCTACACATCTGTACACATCTGGACATCCGTGGCTGTAGTCCTGCAGGCTTGAGTGAAGAGGGGGGGAAGGCACACGGTAGCTCTGGGCGCAGCTTGACTGTCATATGGCACAGGGCATGAATCCCTGCAAAAACAGCTGTGAAACACTAGCACAGCAATTGAAGATGCAGCAGGGTGTAAGTGACATGTACAGAGCACTTGGGAGCATCCGGGCGCATGGCCAGTACCTTGTAAATGCTAACTATTGTTATTTTAGTGATGATTATAAGTCATTATTCCCTAGGTTTTGCCAGCCAGAGCTGGAAATCAGATGCGACTGTCCATTCTTTGGGGAAAGCTGTTACAGACATCCTCAGGCCTGGGTGTCACTTGTCCTTAGCACTTGTGACAGCAGGTGTAGGGAGTCTTCTGTGCTAGCAGCCTGCTCTGGTGACAGCACGGTTTGTTCCCGGTGCTGAGGGCTGTTTGTTCAGTGGGAGCCCCAGGACGGTTCATCATGTCATGACCACTTGCTGCTCAGAAGCAGGCTCCTAGTTCCAGATAAGGATGCAGAATCCCAACCCTGGCCTGAAAGGAGATAGGACTTCGTTACTGGAGCTAAAATGACAGGGCATTTTCTCAGCTCTGAAGAGTAGGTTTTTGGTATATTTAGAGCAATTAGGGAGATGAAGAAGAAACAAATCGTCCCTTAGAGATCTCTGTTTGAATGGAATCGTTAGCTGGCAATGCCTGTCATGGGCTCGGCACATTGTCATGTACACTCCTCTATTAGTGGCTGCTCCATGTGCTTTTTGGACCCCCCCATGTCAGTGTTACTGGTAGGGTCAGCTACACATACATGCTTCTGCACCAATGCTTAGAGTCTCATTTGGGGGAGTAGAGTGGAGCTCTCTGGTACCAGAGGTGAGCACTTGCATGAAGGTATATGACCCGCAGAACCTGAGCTTGTCTCTCAGGGCTGATCAGAACCCTGGAGCCCTGATCTGAGCTCTTAAGAGCAGTGGCCACTCTTCTACATGCCTATACACCTGGAAGGTGCTCTGGAGGACAATTGTGAGTCCAGAGCTTCTGGGGCCTTTGTTCCTTCCATAGGACTGACCTAAGTGACTCACCATAGGCGTGCCATGGAGTGAACCTTCAGTCCCACTCTATCTTCTCTGCTCCTCAGGGTCTGAATCCTCTCAGCTGTCTCCTGGGATGGAAACGACCACACATGACATCACTGTGACACGTCAGACTTGCACGGGCTATGTCATTTTCTGGTTTGCTCAGTTAAGCTTCTTAAATTGGCAGTGTCAGCTCTACTTGGTGCAAAACGTAAGCAAAGTGCACAGCCAATGAGGGTGAAGGCAGAATTCAAATCAGGTTGTCTTGGATAGACTTTGTGATCGGAAAGGGGCCAAGATGAGCTTCTGGGGTCCTGAGTGTGCTCTCTAGAGTCCCTTGGGAGAGCAGCAATGTGGGAATTTACCACCGAATGCACACTCTTCTACTCCTTTGTGCGTCCTCTCGAATGTCAAGGTAGAGTGAACCCGAGGACACCTGGTTGCAAAACCATACTTCTCCACTGGACTCTGCTGCCTCCCAGAATGAGCTTGGCTCATTTCCAAATGGCCCCTGGGACTTTTCCACGTGAAGGCACACAACGTATAAGAGGAGGCCTGTGCCGCAGTCCAGGGCTTCTTACCTCAGCCAACATTCTCTTATTTTACACCCAGCCACACCTGGGTAGCTCCTGTAGCTGCCTCTGCATGACTATGGCTATGAGAGCGGGTCCCAGAAACTCACTTCGCAGAAGACTAAGAAGGTTCTGCGCTGCTGGCAACTATATCCCTACACCGCCAATTCAACAGTTTCTTTAAACACAGCTTATTGGGTCTAATTGACACACAATCAACTGCATGGATTTGGAGTGCACAGTTTGGTAAGTTTTGACACATAGATACATCTATGACATGAGGACAATGGCCCAGGCTGCAATGCTTGGCACTTGCAGCCGCAGTGCAGGAGAATTCCGGCTTCTCCTCATCCACACCAGCACTGGTACAGCCAGTGTCTTCATCTGAGCCTCCTTAACAGGGATGCAGTGCAGCTCTTTGGAGTTCTGTCCATGAGCAATGCCCTCCTGTCTGGTTCTGGGTGTATGAAATCCATCCACGCTGTTCCAGCTACACTCTGAGTCTTATCTTGCCACTCAGCCTGCCTGCTGGGCTCTGGATGAGGCCTGGAAGTACTTTCTAATACAGCCATCTGGGATAATTGTAGGGCTAACTTGGAGTAGAACCCAAGTCTTCTGCCTCCTCAGCCAATTTTCTTCACTGCCGCTCCAGCCCTCAGAGAGGTGTCGCTGCTCCGGGTTGCCCACCAGCCATGCTCTTGCAAGTCGTCGCTTCATTATTCGTCCATTTCTTTTGCGTTGTGCCAGGCAGGAAGGCAAATTTCATCCTCTTCATGCTAACTTTATTGGAGGCAAAATCTCCTTCACTGCCACCACATTCAGTTCTACCTGGTCCTCTACAGCAGTGACCAGTTTCCTCTTCACTAGGCAGCTTTAGTGACTCATAAGAGGACCTAACATACAGTGAGAATTCAAAGCCTACACCAAGTGATGGTGCTGGACGACGAATTTAGGCCTCTGCCCGTGACTATGGGCATTCCTCCCTAGCAGGAGCTATGAAGAACAAAACTAACAAATAAATAGCAAACCTTAAAAATCTGTTCATGATGAGTCACTAGCTGTCAGTGAGGATTCAGGGAGCAGATCCCGGGTACCACTTCTTGTCAGGTGCCGATCAGGCAGCAAAATTCTACGTGTGAATAACAGCTGTCTGTCTTTAGTGTTCTCGTATACTTCCGGGCACAGAAATTCATGAGCAAGTTATCACTACACATTTTAAATGTGAGATCTAAGTAAGGGCTCACTTGGTTCTGAGTCAAGGGAGCAAGAACTGGACCTTAATAGTGGGTGATGACCATCATATCGAGGCCCTAATTAGTGGTGTCTACATCATCTACAGCCTGGGCTTCCCAAGTCACACCAGAAGCTGTCTCCATGATGTGGAAGGAGAAGGGCACAGAAGCACTTTCCTCAGGAAGGCTCTTCATGGATAGTCCAGGAAGTGGTGCCTGTCCTATCTGCTCAGTTCCCACTGACCAGAGCTCTGCCATCTGGAGGTATTCTACCGCAAGGGGTGCTGGGAAATGCAGTCAATCAGTGTGCTCAGAAACTTCAACTGCTAACAGAGTGTGTCACTCTAAGGCTTTCTCTAATATTCATTCATAAAATTGTTTTCTAAGCTACTTAGATGGGCGACACATGGTATTTGGTGGAGAAGAGGGGCTGAGCTGTTGTATGCAAGCGATAGGGCCTTATGGCCGTCATAGAATCACAGGCAAGAGGACAAGGTTCAGTAAAGCACAGAGTGGTGCCTCGCTGGAATAGCATGCGAGGTCATGTCTGCTACTTACGTGTAGTGGCCCATAAGTCGCAGCTAGCCAAAAGGAACAGTGAGCTACCCTGACAGGCTTGGAGGTCACACCACAGAAAAGTTATTAGCGAAAAATGACGTGGAAGAAACAGCTGTCTTACCTCGCTTAAGAGTAGGGGAAAGAGAGATATGTACATATGTAACCCGGATGGTTTGGACAGCTTTACTGTAGATTTCTTCTATTTCTTCAAGAGCAGTTGATCTTGAATTTGTGTTACCTTCTTTTTCCAATTCTTCCTTTTTTTCTCTCCTTCCTTTCTCATGTATCTTTCTTTTCATTTCTTCTGTCAAATTTGCAGGCATACATGTGGCAGAATGAACCACCAGTGGGAAGGCTACACTAGGCAATACAAGATGCTATGAAAATCACCTTAGTTTGTTTAGTGAGCTTCTGTATCATTTATAATATTTCTTCTTTAATGCTATTTTGTAGTCTCTTTAAAAAATAAAAAGAGATGGCAGTGTTAAACTCATCCTAACCTTCACTGTGCCAAAGGAACTGTGGCTATTGTGTTATTATGTGCTCTGACTTTAGATCAGCGCTGGGCCTTGTTAGCTGGCAGCGTTACAGAAGGTCTCTGCAGTTGCATTGATGTAGGTTTGAGTTCCAGCTTCAAATCGGTGGATTATATAGACTTTTTATGTCTTTGGATCCTTATCCGGAAAATAGAGCTGATAAATTGCCTGTCTGGCATGCTGGAGCAAGGATTAAATAAGTGTATACTGGTGAGCTACTTGGTAGAGTGCTGGTTGCATCACGCGGAGCCGCTTCATCGCAGTAAAGTAGGAAACTGATCTCCACCAGACAGAGTTGCTGGGACGAATGACAGGCGATACCATGGAGCCTGATACCATGCACCAAGGTGATGGAAGGGCTGGGGTGCTGCCAGGGACTTGCAGAAGGCAGACCCAGAAATGCGGGAATGCTGCTCATGTGTATTCTGCGGGTGGCAGGGTCATGCTGCTCAGGAGCTGAGAAGGCTGTGCCTGCTGTCCCATTCCAAAGGGGAGGAATGGGAACGATGAAGCTCATCTTCTGTAGACTGCTGCGCAGCTGAGGTCCTCCAAGGTCTGGAATGGGCCTAACCATTTCCCATGTCCCAGTTCTAAGTTCTCTCTGTGCTCACACTGTCTTCTCAAAGGCCAGTGCAACAGGCAGTCTTTCTCGTCGGCTTTGTCGCACTGGCATCGTATCACCAATGCTAACGGTGGTAAAAGCACAGGTCACGCCTTCCTCCAATCCACCTGCATGGCGTTTTGCTTCACACACAAGGTGTCCTTTTGCACACACAGGCGTCCAGACACTGCTGCCTTCCTGGAGCCCTGCCCGAGGATTCTGCAGACACCGTCTATGAGAGGCCCATGTTGATTTAGACGCAGCCTTGCCATGACTTACCACCTGACGCTAGATTCTAGCGACGAGAGCTACTTGCTTACGTGCCCGTTGCTCCCAACTAGGTTGCGACAGCGCCACTGTAGTCTTCCTCCTACCAGCGGACCCAGGCTTGAGATGCCCAGTGTCGTTTTTGAAGTACATTGTGGAAAGCGAACGCCAGAGAGAGTGAGCCAGAGGCGCACAACCCTGCTGTCCAATGCACAGCCTGCTTCGTTCTGATTTCCCTTCCCCCTGCTCTTACTGTTGCAATCAGTCCATACATCATCACTGTAAAATCCCGCTTACCAACCAGTAGGTGCATTCTTCGTCTGCAGGAGGGTGTGGAATTAATTATTTTAAAACTCTAGCGATTCAACCCAGGGCCTTTACACTTAGCCACACCCCAGCCGTTTTTTTTTTTTTTTTTTTTTTTTAATTTCAAAACAGGATCTCACTATATTCTTCAAATGTCCAAGCTGTTCTTGAGCTTATGCACCTTGTGCCTTAACCTTCCCGAGCACTGGGATTACAGGCATGTGCCACTGTCATTATAAATCAGGTATCTCTTGCGTGGAAACCTTCAATGTTCACACATCACACTTACAGTACTGTGCGAGCATCCCACCAGGAGTTCCAAAGCAGCGTGCCATTTATGGTCTCAGCCATGGGGCTTTCCTTTCTGTTTGCTGGATTCACAAAGCTCCTTCATTTCTCAGTGCGTCATCATTCTGCGTCTCTCCCACTGGGTTCACAGGTAAAGCTCTGCACCTGAGGACCTGCAGTCCTGAGCGGAGGCTACGCTTCCCAACCAAAAAAAAAAAAAAAAAAAAAAAAAAAAAAAAAAAAAAAAAAAAAAAAAAAATACAGACTATGGAGAGGCCCACTAGCAAGAAGAGTTACTTTTGGCATCACCAAAGCTTTCTAAAAAGAGTGCCTAGGTGAAAAAGCAATCGCTGCACCGGCCAAATTCTGCTGCCTCACAGGAGGAATGTCCCGGCAGAAGATGATTCTTCCCTGGACTTCGGTCTACAAGGGGCACTTACAGAGAGCGAGACAGGGAAGAGAGAGGTCATGCGGCAGCTGGATTCTGTGCTTAGCTGTAACAGAGGGGAAGGAAGCCACGAGCGCATGGGAACTGCCTTGCCTCCTGCTCGCTGATGAGAGCCGCAGATTCTCCCATCTCCCATCTCCACACGCTGGTGGGTTGAGACAACTTCGGCGACGACATATTTATGCCACGGAGATTGGCAGTGTTAAAAGAGGAGGGCTTAAAAAACTAAATTTTAAACTTCAGAGAACTGTCCTACTAACATATAAGTGAAAGTCTTGCCTGTGTTTTGAATTCTGGACAGTGAGGAAGGAATGTCAGGGACACTGGATGGCTGCGAAAGATCTGAGGCTTCCAGGTGTGATGGTGATGGGTAATATTAGCTTAAGTGTTTTATATACGCACACGGATGTACTCAGACACCTATTACCTCAGCGTGATTGCAGCCCTGAACTCTGCAGCAGATGCTTAGCTGTCATGCTGACTAAGCCATTAGTGGGTTGTCTCTGCAGAATTGTCTCTAGAACTTGTAAGGGAAGGAGTCAGAGGTTCTGAGGGACTTGATAATCCACACTGGCCCCAGGGTAACTTCTTCCATTTTGGACCTGGAATATAGAGGGTTGTCATTCTTTATTCATGTAGCTATGATGGAGAACAGCACTGCAGAGGAAGTTGGACACCCAAAAAAGAGCTGGTGACACTGGTTAAGTCATTTAGTTTTCTTGGCTTCATAGAACCTTTTTTTTGGGGGGGGGAGATAATTATCTGGCGTAGAAACTCACTAAGTAAAGCGAAAGGCTTCTGGGCTCAGCATAGGCTACCTCAGGGGTTCCTGGTGGAGAATGCTTACACATAACATTGTAAGAATTTGTAAGAACATGGCTAAGATCCCTGTGGAGGACAGAAGAGAAATAGAAGAAGATTCTGCACAAGTTCAGAACACCAATGGGTAATGAACAGGTATCTATAAACCTTGGTGAAGCTGCTGCACACCAGGAGCTTCTCAGGGAAACAAATCCCTTCAATCTGTTGCTGCAGAGAAAACCAAGCCCGCCTTAACGGCAAGGCATCAGCGTGGTGTTTCATTGTCCTAGGTCAAGTACAGCCATACATTTGGCCAAGACATAGCAGGGGCAGCTTGTCTCTGTTGCCTTCTATCTGAGGCCTCAGCTAGCAAGTTTCCAGTGTGTGGAGATGGCTCCGGGAACTGAGAATGACACTGTCACCTGTGGGATGACCTGGGAACTGTTCTTGCTTGGGACCACTTGCCAGCATGCCTACACATAGCTGTCAGGCAAGGCACAAGCTGCCACCAACATGGTGCCCTG
This sequence comes from Myocastor coypus, assembly GCA_004027025.1. Classification (NCBI taxonomy): domain Eukaryota; kingdom Metazoa; phylum Chordata; class Mammalia; order Rodentia; family Myocastoridae; genus Myocastor; species Myocastor coypus. Next base: position 12,594 of record PVJA010026472.1, read on the forward strand.
GAGTAGATTAGATGCCTTATAGAGCTTCTTACATTTCCAAGAGTTCGTATTCTAGCTGACAGTGCAAAAGAAGATGACCTCTTTTTGGCCAGCATTAAAGTTACACGGTGTCATTTATGTTGAATTCTACTGGTTGAAGCACAGCAGTCCCTTGCTATTACACCGTCTGATTTTTCCAGACTCACGGTTTTGCAGTCTTTCAAAACTATTGATCTAAATTTATTCTCATGGATTTTTTTTTGCCATATTGTGGGATTTTTCAGTACTGCACAGTATACACATGGTGTGAAAATTATATAGGTTTATGAGTTTAGAAAATCGTTAAGAACATTAGAAGTGTTTTTTTAAAGTGTGGGAAAGGTTTATAAACTCTTAAAATATATAGCAATACTAACATAAATATAACAGGGCTACTTTGCTGGTTTCCACTTATCATAGGATTGTCTGGAACCCAACCTCCGTCATAAGTGAGAGACCACTATAGTCAGAGGTGTGTCGAGGTTCCCAGAAAGGGAACATAGACTCTACTTTTTAAGGTGAGGTTAAGAATTTTCTTTTTTTTTAATTTAATATTTTTATTGTCTAAATTTAACAATGGTTATATTATATATTTTCATAATCAGATCGGTTTAGATTAATACATATAGGTATATAAGATTGATCAAACAATTAAACATTAACCCTTCTAAATCAACAGTACTTTTTATGCAATATGTCAACTTTCAAAACAAAGAAAGGGGAAAAGAAAAAAAAAAGAGGTTAAGAATTTTCAACCACGCTTTAAAATAACATGGAGCTCAGAAAATGCTGAAATACCAAGTCTGTGAAAATAAAGACATAGAAAATGTAATCATAAAAATAATAATGATGATAACTAACATACTACAGCTTAGGTATGCTAGCCACTGTGCTACAAGCTTCGTACACTTTAATTCATTCAGTCTTCATAGCCAAGGTCAGAGGGAGGTACTATTAGTATATGTGCAGCTGAGGAGACGTGGCCAGAACTCATTGCTCGCTACTGATGTAGGGGAGCAGCAGCAACTGATGATCCCTCAGCATGCATCATGCGCCTGGCATGTGTCCTCATACAGTGGACAGAAAGACAAAATACGCCAGACCCTGACGTGTCAGGCGCTCTGCTAAGGGCTTTTCATGAATTGATTTACTCTCACATTCAGGTGCTTTAATTGTACATGCCTGAGCAAACGGAGGTCCAGTGAGCATAAATTACTCCCCCATAATCATAGAGTGAGGAGGGACTTAGTCTTACCTTTTCATTCCTTTACAGCCTGAGGTTTGGAATGTGTTTGTGGAAGAAGCTAGAAAGGAGAGCTCAGGACCTGAGACTGATGCTACTTAGATTTCAGTGGAATAGGATTGGGTCAGAGGCGTTCAGTGCTTGACAAGAATGCAGGAGGTGGATGTCCTGAGATGGGAAGTGGTGATTGTCTGCATTCCTGTAAGTGTGTGTGTGTGTGTGTGTGTGTGTGTGTGTGTGTGTGTGTATACAAAAGTAAAGTTCACTTTAATTTGGGCAGTGTCTGTGGTGCTCATCTGATCAGCCCGCTCCCGGGTCAGTGCCTACTGAAGGGGCCAAGGAAAATTCCAAGGTGCAGAACTGGACTGCATGCACTTACTGTCTTCCAAAAGCTCAGCACTTGGCATTCCCGAAGCACTTTCCATATCTTCCTGTTGAGTCTTAGGGAGCCCCAAGGTTTAGCTCTAGCCTCTCCATTTTGCAGACAAGGCTCTGGGGCTCTAAAGGCTCAAGGTCTACAGTGATCAGGTATTCAGTCACCATGGCAACCACATCTTGGTCAAGACAGGCCTTGGCCAGCCCAATCTCCCCACAAGCTCCAAACTGAGACAAAGGGTGAAACAACTCACTCTAGGTCAATACAGAAAGAGAGGAAGCATGGACCAGAAGCCAAGTTTCCTGGAGTTTGGAACACAAGCGTTCACTCGCTGCTCAAAACACACCTAGATAATTGCACTACTAATGTCTATTGGTTTATTGAAAGGACGACTTAAAGTGTAATTGTTTGATCAATCTTGTATAACTGGTAATTTGAGCAACAAATCTGATGATAACAATATGTAATATAATAATCATTGTTAATTCCCTATTCTTGTTTTTAAATTTTGTATCATTTTCGCTGCCTTTTTGGTGTCGTTGTTGCTTTGCTTTGTCTTTGTTCTTGTTTTTGTTTTTTTCTCTTTAAAATGGAAAAAAAAAAAAAAAAAAACCCTGCACATCTGGGTTACCGACTCTGCCAGAAACCCCTCCTGATTCTCCCACAGCCCAGAAAGTCGACCGTTTCCATAGCACTGAGGCATCATGCTACCACTGCATCTCAGTACCTTAAGCATCTTCTGGACAGTGAGCACCTAAGCATCACTGGTCGAGTGAGTGATTCAGTGAACCCAGGGATGCATGGATCAGGTCAAAGAGAGCTGGTGCATGAAGAGAGAATTGGTTTCGGCTTTAAGGTTGAGTTAGAGAAGCCAGCGACAAAGCAAGAGCATTTCCAGTGGTGACCACTATAGGAGCAAGGACCCAGGCCAGATTTGCTTCTTGTATAGAAGGCCTGGAAAAAAATGTAGCTGCAGGCCTTCAGAGCTATGGAGCACTTTCAAATAAGGCTGAAATGGAATCAGAGTTCCAAGATGTAGCCAGCTCAACCCCACTGTTCTCATCTCTGGGGTGGATGATAATTAAGGCTTCCTCTTTGAGCTGGAAGTCACCGAGCTGATTCAAGTCTCAGTCACCAGCAGTCTGGGTTCCCCTTTGCAGTTCTGTTCTAGAAACCCCTACTCCCCAAGTCAGACACCCCAGCTGCCATGCGAGGCTTATTAAGGGGAATGAGTCAATGTGCTGGCTGAACACATAATTTCCACCCTGCGGTATGCTCCCTTCCTCTTCTCTCCCTGCTCTGCTATTTTGAGTGCACCACCTCACAAGGATTTGTGGGGAGCCAGCACAGGACCCTGGGCTCTGTGCCATCAGATCTCTCAGCGAATCTCAGCTATGTGACCTTGACTTGAGGGTGTTATCTGCTCCCCAGGTCTTTGCTGTGGCACCATGAAGAGTTGTTGTGGGGACAGAGTCCAGTGAGGAACCCAGGGCTGTCCACAGAATGCGGGGTGCGGTGGGTGTGTAGCAAGGACACAGGCGCCTTTGGTTTGAGGCTCACGGGCCCTGCCTTGCCTTTCACAGAGAGAAGGCAGAGCCATGTTGATGTGTGTTCAGCAGGCTCCTGGGAACTCTGCCTTCCTCACTTCCTGTCTCCCTTCCTTCCTTCCTGGTTGGCTGTTGTGAATCATTCCTGAGCATTTCCTTTCTGTGGTTCTTCAGTACAGGAAGTCAAGCTTGACTGCTTCCCAAGCGGGAGCATTTCAGAGCCTTCCTGGCAGCTGCAGGAAGCAGGACTGCAGCTCGCAGGCGCTCCGTAGCTGAGGCCTGCTTTGCCTGTAATGCTAAGTTATCTGAAGGAGATGCTCCGTGGAGCTTTCTCACAACTCCTTGGTGGAGGAGCAGACACCAAAGCCAGAACTCTCTCCCTGATCACTGCTGGTCACAGTGGCAGGCCTATCTGTGGGACTTACTTTTGCCTTCTGACTTTTAGAGGGGCTCTCAAACCCTATGGAGACATTCTCCTACCTGTGAAGCCCCAAACTCCTGCATGGAGAACCTTCTCTCTCTCCTTCACCTCATTCCTCACTGGAACACAACGTCTTCGAATACAAACAAGTACTTATCTTTACCCATCTCTGGGACGCCCAAGCACAAAGTGCGACACACACACACACACACGCGCACACACACACACACACACACACACACACACACACACACACACACAGTATGTCCTCTGCCCACACCAGCTTAAATTGTCCCATTTAGAGCCCTGTCCACCCAGGGGTCCCTTCGCACCGTTTCTTCCCTGTTCATTTGAGCTAACGAGTACATTTGTGCTTTCTTTCTCAGTAGCCATAAGGGACCATTCCAATTCCCCAAAATAGCTCTAATGGAAGAAGCTGAGGTCCTGAAGAAAGGTCATAAAATTCACATTCCCAGCTCTACGACTCACCAGTTTTATAATCATGAGCAAATCGCTTAACCTCCCTGCACCACAAGTGTTCATATTTGAAAGGGCGGGGCTAATGCTAATTGCCCTGTTTCCCCCTCTAACCCCATTTACTGTGAGAATCAAATGAGATAATGTCTGTGAAAGTGCTCTGTAAACCAGAAGCTGTTATTATAGTATGACAGCCTGTTATTATTAAAAACTGGTTTTCCCAATTCTTTTGACTCTTCCCCGACTCTCCATCTCCTGAGCTGACTTCAGGCTGAGGTTCAGTGGAGCTGCACATCTAGGGCTAGAACTGAGAAGTACTTCAGCTTTGTTGGGCCATTCTGATTTAGACATGTATCACCAGAAGAGGCTGGAAGGATCCTGGTACTACAGTCTATCTGGGTTTGACTGTTTCCAATTCTACCAGGTTTGAAATCCCCACACAGAACCCAGGAAGCAAGCGTGGCCTCAGCAGGTGTCCAGAGCTGCCTCCACTAGGATGGGCTTGGTAGGCTGTGCTGTCCATGTAGTCATGTCCTGGGTCCCCCTTCCTCTTTTGTTGGACCACTGCCATCACCCAGAAGCCTCTGCCTCCAGGGCTGCCCCTTCTTTATTGGCTATGTACTCAAATGATTTTGCTATGTGCCAGGCTCTATGTGTTGGTCTCTTCAGAGTACGTACTTAAACCTTACTCTAACCCTCTGGCTGAAGGCACAGAGGCTCCTGCTAAGATTTCCAGCCTCAGCCCAGGACCTCTCAGCCCCCACCTGCCATGTGTGACTAACTGCACTCACCCAGCACCTTGATGGGCAGACATCCCCTCCTCCTGTAGGCTCAGCTTAGCCCTCAGCAGCTGATGGAATGTACTCTGTGTCTCCTGCAAAAGTGATTCCCGGTGTAAGCTGGTGTAATCCCTTGATCAGGATTTGTCGCCTCCACCTTGACACTGCCTGGCTTGTTCACGGCAGTTGCCACAGCAAGGTCAGTGTCTTTTGGTGACCAGTGGACAGTGCAGGTGGATCAGTGCTCATGACGTGGTCTCTGGAAGCCGCAGCTCCCAGTTATCTTAATGGACAAGCTGGGCTTATTTTGAAGAGGAATGAACGACACGTGTACCTCCTTATTTTTCTCTCCTCGATCTCTCTCTAGCACAGGGGCCCTAGGTGAACGCTGCCCCTGGTTCGCGGAGTGCTTCGTCTGTGCTGGGCACTGTGCGGGTCACTTGCGTGAGTCAGACCCGTTAGTCCTCCCAGCCATGGTCAGCAGTGAGGGCCATTACCCTGCTGCGACTGATGGATGAGACACTGTGGTTAGAGCTGGAGTCACTTATCTATCCAGTGAAGGATGGTTCTTGAGCAAGAGGCTGTTTTCCTTTAAAATCCATGCTTTTAATCAGTGTGGCCAACTTTGGTGTCAGGCTTTGGTAACAGAAAGATGTAGGGTTGTCTTCCTGAGGGTTTCCTATTGTGTTTAGATAAACTGGTTTATTTCTTTCACTTCATTCCATACTAGAGCGTTTACTTACTCTGAACCTTCAGAGGAACTCCAGTCACAGTCCCCTTGGAAGCTCCCTAGCTATCTGAAGGCAGCGGTGGTGTCACCGTCCCCTGGTTCCTACCTCTAGACTCTCACCTCTCCAGATGTGAGGATGTTGGATGCCCCACATGTTCGCTGCACAAGCCTGGAAGTTCCATCCTCTGCTCAACCGCTTCCCAGAACGACTCCACTGTACGCATCCTCTCCTCTCCCATCATAGCCCGAAGTCTTAGGAACAAGGCTGTTCAGGACGCGCTCGACTGCACCTGTGACAACCGTGAGCCACGAGATTCTCAGGGAAGAAGCAAGGACAGGGGAGATGGCAGCACAACCGCAGGAAAACGTGGCCACGGGTGGTGGCCACGAGGACGTGCCCCGAGTGACCTGACAAGAGGACTAGGGCGGGATGGGAATGTAGGGGCTGCTGGTGGTGCCATGCAGGGCCCGAGCACCCACCCGTACACGGAAGAAAATCTGAAAGTGTTCAAAAGGGTAAAAGTGTTTATCTCTGGGTCGTGAGATTATGGGGTTTTCTTGTTCTAAATTTTCTGGTGGGGGAGGAAGTATAACTCTGTGGTTATGAAAATGGTCTTCAGAAACAGGTAGCCCAGGTTTTTAAGTCTATTTTCTGCTTTAATCACCGGGGACCTTAGTCACCTGAGTTTCAAGATTTGTAAAATAAGAACAGCACCTTGCCTGTCTTTGGGTCAGGAGAGTAGTAAGTCGAGCTTTGATTTGGGCAGGCTTGCTGTGTGCCTCGGGATCTGCTCGACACTCCGTGCCATGTTCTCCACCGAGATCCTCTTCCTGCAAGCAGGGACACCAATGGAGAGGGCGAGGAGCCCTGGTCAAAGGCGCCGCTGCCTCACCCCACTGCCGAGACTCTCGTCCTCCCGGGGCTGCTGGAGCTGAGTCTGCCCTCTCATCATCCACACCTCCCTGCTGACTCATTCTGGACCCACTTTGACTAAAGTCCCCAGCATTTTCATACCAGCTGTGTCTCCACCCTCTCTCGCTGGGTTTGATTTTTCTCTTATTATATTTTGGACACAAACGAACTAATTATTGAGCAGGCAGGTGGATGCGTTCAAACCACACCTTTGACTATGAGGAAGTCCAAGAATAAGGCTTTGGATTCGCCGGCACGAATTTCCCCGTCGCACCTACTTCACATGATGGCGCCCGAGAGTGAAGAAATGCGAGGGCTTTGTGTTCTCTTTCCTCACTCCTCTGGAAAGGGTCGCTGGCCCTGCCAAGAAGGCAAGTCAGTACAGCAGCCAGGGCTAGGCCCAGCAGGGCACACTGGCCGGTGCTCCCAGGACAAGCGAAGGCCAGGGGCCCTGAAGGAGGCTGCGGAGCACGCCCGCAAGGACAGTAGCCAGTCGCCCTAGAGTGCTGGATCCCAGGTCCCGCTTTCGTTCTCACTCACCGTGTGTGATCTTCGGCACCTTGTGAAGTTTTCCTTTTGGTTTTAATTTTTTTAAAAAAATCTTTTGTTTATTTATTTGATACAGAGTCTTGCTGTGCAGCTCAGCTTCACAGTAACCCTCCTGTCTCAGCCTCCAGAGAGCTGGGATTACAGGTTTGTGCAACCACTCCTGGTTCCAGTGGCCTGCTTGGTGTGGGGCCGGCATGGCATGTGGTACTAGAGATTGAGCCCAAGTCCTTGTGCTTGCCAGGCAGGCACTGAGACCACTGAGCTATCTCCCCAGCTCCTGTGAAATTTTCTTATCCTTAAAATGCAGTACTGATTTTGGCACACTCGTGTGAAGAAACGCAGAGCATCCATCAAGAGTGAGCACAGATGAATATTTCCTGGCTTGGAATGGTGGCTGAGGTCTGCTGGCAAACGTGAAAAGCAGACCGCACAGGAGCTGGGCTGCTCACTGCTCACGGGTACCCGCGACGGCCCAGGTCCCTAACTGTGCAGTACGATTCCAACAAAGGAGGAGGCCCGGTGCCAACTGTCAATATTCTTACTATTCATTTGTCCATCCACTGCTTAATCAAGGTCAAAATGGATAATTAATGTTCAGATGAAAAAGTTATTGCAATGAAAGATACATCACCATTAATGCCCCTCAAGATACTCCATCTCATTTCAAGTATGCTTTTCCCTTCATTCTTGTCACTTTCTGAAACAACTCTGGACATTCTCCTTCAAGAGTTCTTTTCCAGGTGTGATGAAGAGTAGCATGAATGCGCAGTGACCCCTAAAGAAAGGCAGCCTAAGGAACGCACTGTGGGGTGCACTGTGGGGTGTCCTCTTCTACCTCATTCAGGGGCTGTAGCTCCACGCGATTTCTGGCTCTTGCTCATGGTCAAAATGATCATGAAAGGCAAGCTTATTTTTTATTTTTAAAGAATAGAAAGTGGTGATACAAAATGAGCATTAGAAACAATACAAGTTGGACAAATTCAGGACACTGAGGTGACCGGGAGAGTGTAGCTAAAGGTGCCCATGATGGAGGGTGGCCTCACAAAGTGCCAAGCACGATGCAGGAACAGCATCAGGGCAAGTAGGAGGATTTTGAGGGTGATGAATGGCGTATAGCTTTTACTGTAGTTTAAAAAATAACTTGGAGGTCAGGGAAGTAGCCTGGCGGTCTAAGCACCTGCTTGGCAGGCACAAGGACCCGGGTTTGATCCCCGGTACTGCATGCATTGCTGGCCCTGAAATCAGGGGTGCACAGTGCCACCATGAAACCAGGTGTGGTGGCACGTGCCTGCAAGCCCAGCTCTGGGGAGGCTGAGACAGGAGGCCCACTGTGAATCCACACTGCAGAGCGAGACCCTGCAGCAAATAAATAAATAAATAAATAGGTACAGGACTGAACATTTGTACATTCACCATGTATGTTCCTCACACTGTGTATGGAAGTGACACCTCTTTCCAGGCACTGCGCTCTCGGTGCCAATGTGGCTTACACGGGTTGAACGGGGGTCCTCAAGACTGCAGCAGGGACCCGTTGTTAGGGGAGGAGACATTTAGGAAAGTTTTCAAAACATGAGTGGGAGTTTGGTAGGCAAGTGTGCAAGGAGGCATTTTATAGTGGGCGAATAATAAACAACCAACTTAGGAAATACAGGGCAAGGGGCAAAACCGTGAGGCTGAGAGTGAGCCCTGGGCCGAGGCTCGGCCTGCTCAAGCCTTTCCTGTGCAAGAAAATCTCAGTATTCACCAGAGAAAGATGTCTCTCCGCTCGCCACAAAGCCTGAGTTCCAGTGGGACACGGGATTACACAGCAAGCACCCGCCTGAGGATCCCTTCGTGCTCTGTACTGTGCCAGCCACTGCGGACGCAGTGCCAACGATTTCCTTGGGCAGCTTCCCTCAAGGCCCAGGAATAGGGGTTCGACGTTAGCTTGGTGGTGACCAGCTTTTCTTTGACATCGGCTAGAGCTCACTCTACTCAAGAGACATCTGGGGAGGAACAGCCTTCTTCTCTGTGCTCGGCACCACTCTTTGGCCAACTCTGCAACCGATTTAATGAGACACAAATCTAGATACACCTGTGACTCACTGTTCAACCTATCAGCATATGTTCTGGTCAAACGCTGCCTTGCCATCGTTGACTTATAAGTGCCTTACAGAAGTCACGACCATGGCTTTGCATGTGAAGTTAGGTTCAGGTGACTTGTTCCGAGGTTCTGTGCTGAGTTTCATTAGACCTTGTGAGAGAGAGAGAGAGAGGGCTGCCGCCGCCCTGTGTTCTGATGTCTTCATGGCTAAAATGCGGCATTTGGTCCATAACTGAAGCCGTGAGAGCTCTGCCTGCAGATCGGCGTTCCTGACTTCCTCTCTTCTGAGCTGCCTACCTCTCCTCTCTCCTCATCTCCAGGGTTCAAAGATCTCCAAGCTGTGTTCCATACCTGGGGCCTTGCTGAACGAGGCCCAGCTGAAGCCCACCCATCCGTCTTCTGAAAGTGCACGCTTCATTACACCTTCGTGTGTCCACCGACCAGCCCTTTCCCTTGCTGGGCTGTGTGTCTTTTTTTTTTTTTTGGTAGACAAAACCACAAACCCAGGTGACAATTAGGGATTAAGAGCAGCAGCTTGGGATTAATTGCTGTTCCCCATCCAAGAGCACCTCATCTCTAACAGCTGGCCTGAGTCATCCGGGTTGTTCCAGCAGTGCGCCTACCTTCTGTGTGACAGAGCTTGCCAAAGAGGTGTGACAGGGACGCTCATGACAGAGGAGGCCGTGGAGGGCTAGCGTGCAGACTGCACTCGCATAAAAATGACACAGGGCGCAGCCATCAGGTTCTTACCGTCTGCCGGTGCCTCGTGTGTGCCTGACTTAGGTCAGCTGTTCCTGTGTTCTAGAATTTGTCAGTCCGCGGCTCTAACACAGCAGCCAGCACCAAGATGCATTATTTTCTGTTGCTGGTGGTGCACTGGCTGGCAGGGGACAATGTGATCTGCGCAGGGCTGCGGGGATGATCTGCTAATGACAGATCCTGGAGCTGGGGATCCCATTGCAGTGAAGATCTAAACGGGCTTCGGAATCTATTATGTTCTTATTCATACTAGCAGGTTGAGGACTGCCACACCAGCTCTCTTAGCTGAGGTGGGAAGGGATCGTAGACAGAGGCAAGGTGAGGAATGAGAATTAAGAGTTCTTTAGAAGTAAGCGTTGGGCATTTCTTTTTCTGTTTTCTTTTTTCCTTTCTTTTATTTATTTTATTCCTTTCTTCTCAGACTGCCAAGAACAAACCCAGGGAAGAGGGAGTTCATCTACATACTTGCCGTCTTCTAAGAGCAGAAGAATGCGCCGCGCTGTTCCATGGGCTCACTTGCCGCGTCTGCACGGCTCGTCAGTGCCAACTGGGAGCCCACCCAGCCTTTGCAGGAGGAGCACAGGCCGGCCTCTGCTCCCACGTCTGCCTAGCTTTGTGGGATGTGTGCCATGTCCTTGCTGCTGAGGAGTGTCTGCTGTGGCTGCCGCAGACGGGCTGCACCAGGAAGCTGCAGGGGGGTAGGGGTGTGGAGGGGGAGGTCCACACTCGAGGGAGGGCCTTGAGTTCCGGGCAGATGCTTTGGACACTGAGCAATAGGCCAGCCCTGCCAGGTTGAGGTCTGGCCGATTGGAATGCAACAGGTCAGGAAAGTCCCGCAGTGACTGTGATTCAGATCACCTCCCCGCAACCTCTGCTTGGGCTTTAATTCCTATTGAATTCCCCGATGACACATTCAGCCCAATGCTCTCGCTGACCGCACTGCACTTGTTGGTGCTGATAAGTACGACTTCCCAAGAGATAGGAATGTGCGTCGTCCTATTTCGTTGAGTCATACGTACTCGGCAGCGCTTTCCCAAACATTGCATCAGACCCCTAATTGGCAGCTCCCAGGATGCGGCTGGATGACACTGAACAGCCAGGAACAGCTCAGTCCATTCCTGTAGAAAATGCAGTCTCATTCTCTTCATCTGCCTGCTTGTAATATCCTGTTCTTAAGGCAGCCAAATCTCTGGGGGAAGCAAGGGCAAAACTGGTTTTGCAGATAAGCTGGAAAAATGTAGCTGTTGCCCTTTCCCACCCACTCTGTTCTCCTAGCAACAGGACAGCTGATGGTATTCACCAAGAAAAATAAAGGTCCAGAAGGCATGGAGGAGCCTGCTGAACTTCGTGTCTGTAGTCTGATTAATTTAAACTTCCACTGCATTCTTGGGTGGGGAGACCCAGGAGTCAAATCGTGAGAGTGTTGCCCTGCCCTTCACTCGACCTTGGGTATGAGCAGATAAAGGGAGATCTCTGCTGGAGAGGGTCTGTATTTCTCCTCAAGAATCTGCCTGGTCTTGGCCAGTGATATCATTTGCGTTGGGGAGTAACCATTTGAAACCTTGGGCTTATTTATAAAGGGACGAGTCCTGAGGTGTACCTGGAAGGAACCCAGAGCTGAGGGTCTGGAGCCTGGTGTGATGGCTAATCTGCAGGCTTTCTGTGTGAGCACAGGCAGGCAGGCCCGTGGCTCTTCTCTCCTCCCAGGGATGGTTTTCTCTGCTGCCAAGTAATAAGGAGATTGGATTTAGTGCTCTACAGGGTGTGTGCACCTGTATGTGTATTTTCATAGACTTTCTGTTGTATCACGTATCTATCTCATTGTCTCTTAACCTGACCCCTCCCCCAAGTTAATATGGAGCAGAGCAAGAATTCAAACCCAGGTCTGGCCAAACCTCAGTCCCATGGTCTTAACTTTGACCTTATATTGTTATGGATATATACATAAAGGTCGCTTCCTATAACTGCATGTACTAATGCATGGGAGCGAACCCGGGGGCTCTAGAGAAACGGTTCGCAATCCCTGGGCCACAGACTGCTATTGGATCATGGCTGCTAGGAACCGGGCCACACAGCTGGAGGTGAGGAGCGGGTGAGCAGACAGAGCCTCCCTCACCTGTGCCCACAGATGCTCCCCGCAGCTCACGTCACCACCCCAGCTCCACCTGCTGTCAGAGCGGCAGCATCAGATTCTCACAGGAGCTTGAACCCTACAGGGAGATACACATACAAGGGGTCTAGGTTGTGAGGTCCTCTGAGTCCCCTGGACTCCGCCCTAACATCTCGCAGGCCCCCAACAATGGCACCCAGCCAGGGGGACCTTGGTGCCCCCAACAGGCTTCTATTCTGTAGGGTTAAAGTGTTCACCAAGGGACTTGTACCCACAATCCTTCTCTGCCTCTATCATGGCAGACGGAAACACAGCCCACAGGAGCACTAGGTGCTGTGAACAGCAGAGGAGACCCAGCCAAAACTGCTGGACCAGGCTGCCATCGAGCAAGTGTCTAACAGAAAGTGAGGGGAGTGGAGAAATGGGTGATGGGAGTTTTACATGGTAGGGACCTGCCTTAATTATCCCAGCAGTGCATCATGGGGAACCTACGGGAAGACGACTGCATCTGCTGACTCAAATGAATGTGTCTCCAGACCGACCAACTGACAGACCAACCAACAGACACACACACACACACACACACGCACACACACATGCATACACACACACACACACACACACACACACACACACACACACTGAATTCTCTGACTTCATCTTGCTGGAACTTTTGAGCAAGACGGAGCATTTCAGAGTGATGCATCACAGCTGAGATTGGCTCTTACACAACTTCATGTTCTCCGATCATTTTAAAAATACAAATTCTTGCTTTTCCGAGAGCTCTGATTTCTTCTGGGGTGGGCAGCTACTATGAGGACATTTCTGCGTCTCTCCCAGCCCTCCTCCTTGGGCTTGGCGTTAGCTATGGTGCTGTGGGCTGCTCGTCACCTGTTTCCCATTCTGTGTTTCGTCGCCCCAGCCATTCTGCAGACAGCGGCCCTTCCTAATAGGCTTAGCTATTCCCATTTCGCAGCTGTGGATCATGAGACTCGGACTGTGTGATCGGAGACCACACAACTGTCAGCGGCCGAGCAAGCGCTGGGTTCCGTATTTCCCTGCCCGTTTATTAAAGTGTAGGAGAGAACAATGGGTCTTTCATCTTGGCGCCTGAGCTTGCTTCCTGGAGAGGAACCTTCCCGTCTTCTCCTTTAGCAGCACGAGGAGACTGTGAGCGCTTTCTATGCTTCTGACTCTGTGCTCAGTTTATTGCTCACTATCTTATTTAATGCCATTAATAACCCAGCAGGTTGGCTTTAATTAGGAGATGAGGCAATTATTGACGTGCATGCGGACCACTCAGTAGAGATAAGCAAGCCTCCATTGGCACTAGTGGGACTTGAACTTGGGTAGTCTGAGTGCAGAGTGAACTCCCCTTGAAAGTTTAATTCAATGATTTGCTCAGTGGGCATGAGACCAGGAGGCCCCCCTGCCCTGGGAGCATGAGAACCCCTGACTTAGATGCTTGATCTCTCTTGCTCCTTCTGGTGGTGCCCACCACCACTGCCCCTGGGCTCTGACGATAAACAGAAATAGGAGATGGAGACGCTAGATCTGCAGGGCCATCTGCCAAAGTAAAAGCTGGACGACTTCTTCCACAGAACGTCTAACTGTGGGGCACATGTTGTTTTGGATGTTGTAAAATCTGTGTCATAGTTCATGGCCGCATTCCAGAAATGAAACAAATGTAATAGAAAACACGAGGGCACAGCACATGCTGAGAAGTGGCTTGGAGATCCCATGTGTCAGTTACCTGGGTGCCAAGTGTCCATGGGGGTGTCGTGCGTCTCTGTCGCTACGTCAAAGGTATTTCTTTTTGAGAATTGTGTGTGCCAAAGTCTGGATTTCCCCCAGTTGTTTTCAAGGACACCCAGATTTATTCCAAGGGATTTTAAGAGGCCCTGCAGACCTTAGGGGAAGTTGGGATAGCAAAAGTAGAGCAGGATAAATCTCAGGAGTGTTCCTTATCAAACTGAAATAACCCGGTGTTTATCTGCTTCTACCACACTCCTTTGAAATCGATGCCCTCAGGCTGGGTCCAGCTAACACCAGTGGCACTGCATCACATGGGGCATTGACTCATTTTTGTATGATTCTGTGTGGACCCGAAGGCCAACGTCGGGATCAGCCCTGTGATGCCCGCCACTGATGATGCAGGAAGACTAGGAAATGTGCTCATCTCTGTCCTGAAGCTGTTGCTTGGACCAAGGTGGGAGCAGGAATTTTAAGGAATTGCACCAGAAAGGTGCTTTCCTGCATTTGGCACCTTTTTAGAAACCAGATACAAAGCAGCGCTGCAGGATGGGAAACGCAGGCTCAGAGCTAGATGAAGCAAGAGGGATGAAATAGAATATGAGAGGTGATACTTGGGTTCCGGTCAACAACAGAAACAGAGACGAAATGCCAATTCACTGCTGCACATGCTATGAGTCAAAGTCCAAGGTCGTTAATTAACTTATGTGTGACTCAGCAGGATGGCCCGGACCGAAACCCAAGGTCAACACCCCTCTGTTTGATTCACTCACGAGCATATGGTGGTGGGCAGTCCTCCGTGGGCACGGCAGGGGAATGGCTCGTGCCGTTAGGATCCTTCGCAGCTTCTCCCACAGCAGGTGCAATCAGTCATCCTGGTTCTTTGCTTCAGAGTGGCCCAGCCTTCCTGCGGCCATCAGAACGTGGCAGAAGTAACGCTGGGTCACTTGAGCCTGTTTGCCAAGGCTGCAGTTTCCATTCCTGAGCACTAGGAATGCTGACACACGTAGGGGAGCGTGTGCTGGTTCCCCTCCAGAAGAAGATGTGGTGATGCCAGGGAAGCCTTCCTGGGCCACCCAGCGCAGCCACCCTACTGGCTGGTTACAGGTGCACGACTCAGCTCAGATGAGCTCGTCCAAGCCTAAGCCAGGCCAGAACTGCCTGCCTGACCTTTAGAACTGCGAGCTGACTTTTGGAATGTTGCTTTAGATATCAACTTCTAACAGGTGCTCCCGTGGCCTTCCACTCCTGCACTCCCGTGACCACTTCGGACAGGAAGAAATATTAACCAGAAATGTTCACAGTCATTAGCCAGAAGCGCCTAGGAATGAGTGTGTGCTAGGGTCACAGTGGAAAGAGAGGTTTCGAGAACCGGCTGGATGAGAAAGCATTGAGGGAGCTCAGCTTGGAAAGGACAAGTACTTGTAGGGACACGAACTCGACCCTCGGAGATGTGACTTCAGTGAGACACGTGACATGGGGGACTGGTAATTTCTGCAGTGTGTTACATAATGGACTGTGATTCTTACAGTATTATATTCCCACTTGCTAATGTCCTCTGTGGACAGCATACCTCGCCTCCTTCACCTTGAGCCTGCATGTATGACTGGTTTGTCAAAAGTAGGCAGAAGTTGCAGAAAGCCAGTTCTGCCACTTTAGTGCGTATCTCGTGACCCCATTTGTTCTCCTGGGCCTCTTCTACCATCCTCATATCAGCAGGTCCCGGTTGGCCCACTGGTTCCAGACAAGAAGACAAACATGTAACACACAGTCGCCTTTGCCATCGGAAGCATATACAGAACCTTCCCAAACATGCTGCCCGCCATGACTGAGAAATTTATGTTTACTATGAAGGACTGTAAGGTCAGTTTTACTAAGAAATAGCTAGACTGGAGCCGGGACATAGCGCAGGAGAATAAGTGCTTGCCTGGCAAGCGTAAGGTCCTGGGCTCGATCCCTGGTGTCAGGAAAAGAAAGAAAGAAAGAAAGAAAGAAAGAAAGAAAGAAAGAAAGAAAGAAAGAAAGAGCTAAACTGATACATTCTGAAATTAAAACTAACATCCAGGAATAGCCACCGAAAAGGAGAAGATGTCTATTTCTTTTGAAGGAGACAAAGAGGTAAAGTTAGGGGTTCTGTCTTTAGGCACGGTTAGTTGGTAGGAAGATGAGGGTCTGAGGGTCTGGCTTTCAGTTCAGAATGACTGGGCTCTTAAGGAATTTGAGAGAAGTGTGCAGATCATTTTGAGTGTTTTTTAACAGAGAGAGAGAGAGAGCTAAGAGTGTGTGTGCAGCGCACAACAGATACATAGTTGTGGGAAATAGAGGCCAGGTCAACATTGGCTGCCTCACCAAGGTGTTCACTGTGGGTTGAACCCCACGGACAGCTGGTTCTGAGCCTGGCACCTTCCCTCCGACCTCTGAGCTGTGTTCATCCTGCAGTTCCAGCTCGGTCCCCTTTTAGTTTTGATTTTCTCTGCACTTTCCGGCCTACACGGACAAGCCCATCTCTAAATTCTTCACCTTGGCCATCGCTTGGACGCTGCCTTAGCATTTTCCTTGACTTTTTTCCAGGCCGACTTGGAGGCTTCTGGGTGTTTGCAGAGCGTTTCTTCAAGCAGAGACATTTCTGCGGCTCCGGCCTTGCGAGTGTCCCTCTCGAAAGCTGTGAGCTAGGAGAGGGCAGAGCACAGCACCCCGAGCTGGTCTCGTTCTGCCTTCCACGGGGCAGGGTGGGTGGGGAATGCTTCCCTGGTGAAAGGATGTGGATCGCTTTGTCCTCTGGGTGTGCGTCCCAACCTGCCCTCCTTACGGAACACCAAGGCCTGCGAATACTTGGGAGATGAGCCTTGCCCTGCTTACAAAGCCCTGTCACCAACTTTTCGCTGTCTCTCTGATGCCGCCTCACCTAACTCTGCCTCAGTCACTGGCCTGCTCTGCGGGTACTGGCTCTTCTCTCAGGTGTTTGAACCCTTGTAGCTCCGTCCCACCAAAGCTCTTTTGCAGCTCAGATCTTTCCTCCTTGTCTGGAAAGCTGGGTTCTTTCTGGTCATTTACATCTAATTTTTAGGGTCTTCTCCTGAGAAGGCTGCCCTGAGTGTCCAGTCTGAGGCACCGTCCTGCCTGTCTCACCGTGCTTCTAGTCTCACTGCATTGCATGACTCTCCACACTTTCTGACCGTTTGCTTCCTTCCTTTCTT
>PVJA010026473.1:0-29604 GCA_004027025.1 Myocastor coypus
AGCCTGCCCCAAGGGCAGGGCTGGCGCAGCATGTGGTGCCGGGGATTGAACCGCGGTCCCTGCAGCCGCCTAAGCTTTCCTAAGCAGGTGCTTTAGACCACTGAGCCATCCTGCCGGGCCCCTCCTTTCCTTTTTTAAGATACAGGTATCAGGTAATTTATTCGAGCAAGGAGAAAGCTGATGAAGGATAATACAATTATCATATTGCTGTAGACTGAGTAAGACCATAATGAAGGCATTATATCTCACTGTTCCATTGTTAATTCCCACTGTTGGGCCCAAGGTCATGAAGAAATAAAAATCTACCATATGATTGACAAACGAATGAATGCACCATCTAGAGGCCAATTACATGATGAAGACTAAAATGGATTGAGCTGAAGCCAAGGTCACAAAAGTGGAGACAAATTGGTGTGCATAAGTCTTCAGTCATTAGTAAGCAAGGGAGTGTGTGGGGCACCGCAGGGATGGCTCACAGGTTAGTTTTTCCCGGTGAGTGTATATGTGTATATCATCTCTACTATGTATATAGTATTTGATATATAAGTATATATATACATATATCATCTATCTATATAGTTGTCTCACTTCTGAGACTTTTGCCATCAACTTCTAAATATTTTTATTATCATAAAAACACATGACTTTGGGCCTGGCGGGATGCCTCAGTGGTCTAAAGCGCCTGCTTGGGAAAGTTTGGGCTGCTTCAGGGACCGCAGTTCGATCCCCGGCACCACATGCTGCGCCAGCCCTGCCCTCAGGGCGGGCTGAGCCGGCCATAAAAATGAATGAGTAAACAAAGAAAGGTTCTGAAACAAGAAAAAAATAAATAAATAAAATAAAAAATTAAAAAAAAAAAAAACATGCCTTAAAGGATATCAAAGTCAGGTGAAAAGAAGGCGGTATTTAGGGATCAGTAATTTTCTCAGGGTAACATTCAAGTTCCCCTTTAAGCAGAAGTTAAACTTGAAAAGGCTGGCGTTAGAGGTGCGCTGGTATGAGCTTTCTATCTTATTATATGACATAAGGAGAGAAGGCGCATTTGGTAGAGGAAATGAATTCAAATTTCTCATTGCGAAATCCGTCTGTAGGACACCACATTGGAAATATCAACAGAGCCAGTGGACATTTGTAATAAAATTATGAAAATTAATGCAAATGTAGGGTAACCTCTAAGAAAATGATAACAAAAGAGACAGTTCATTGCAGTTCGTATAGAGCTTCTAGGAAAAGAAAAGAGTCATGAAACTGTGGAAAATCTGAAAACGCTTTGGGGCATGAGCAACAGAAGTGCACACGAAGACAGCACGAAGATTAAACAGAGGTCAAGACGGAGCTCTTCTTAGTTATAGCCACTTAAGGGTGTCACCACATTCTCATGGGAACTGGGCGCAGAAGCTCAGGGTGGGCGCTTTGTGCTCAGAACATGGGTTGTGCTTTTTGTAACTTATTGGGCAATTAATGCTACAGTCACTACTTAAGATTTTCATCTGATGTTTGCTTAATATTTTAAAACATTTATTAACTCGTTTGGTACAGGGTCTCACTACACAGCTTGGACTCGTAGTGATCCTCTGCTTCAGCCTCCCCAGCGCTGGATTATAGGCATGTGTCACTATACCTGGCTTTGAGGCTGGCATGGCACGCAGTACTAGGGATTGAACCCTGGTCCTTGCACTTGGCAGGCAGGTGCTTACACTGCCAAACTATGTCCCCAGCCCTCAGTTCATAGGATAAGATTAGCTTTTGATCATAAAAGCTAGATTAAAATAAATGCAACATTTAATTTCAGGAAAGAAGAGAAATACCTGAAATAAAGTCATAGTCTCAATTTTGGTCATCAGCACTTCTTACAGAATGGCTGGCATCAAGGTGAGTATGATTAGCATTTTTTAAAGTTCCAGGGATAGTTTCTTTGTCTCTAAATTTGAAAGAATGATGAAAAGATGTTGTTTTTCTTTGGAAAATAATGAACTATAACTTAATAAAATTATAAATGTTCTAAGGAATTTGCTTAATAATAAGCAGCAGGACTTATTGCTCCAGGGCTTTAGGACTTGTTTTCAGAAGGCTTGTATGTAGAAGTATCCCTCTTTGGTTTTGAGATAATATAATGAGTATATTTTGGTTGTTCCTGCCTAACACGGATCCACCATTTTTTTTTTTCTGTCTGTAGTTAGGACAGGGCCTAAAGGGTCTACAGGGTCTCACTGTATAGATCAGACACATAGCAATTTTTCTATTTTCAGCCTCCAAAGCACAATGATTACAGGTGCATGCCACCACACCCAGTCTCAATAGTGGTCTCTGTTTCCTTTTCAAATCCTCTCACACCTATATAGTAGATAAAATTAGTATGGCCGGTTTCCCTCACATGATACTACAGAAGTGTGTGTGTGTGTGTGTGTGTGTGTGTGATGGGTTTTTTATTTTTTATTTATTTCAATGAGAAAAACATAAAATAGCAACAAAGCAGTTTCAAAACAGGTTAGTAGGAGAGTTACAATAATTTGTATTAATTGCATATTTCTGTCTTCATAGTAGTTTTTCAGAGGACAAGATGTACACATGCATGATAGCATTCCCAAACACTATTACTATAAACCTTTCTTCTCACTGAACTAAGAGAAAGTAGCTCTATATCTATACTATCTCATATACACATGTATATATTTTTTCATTACAAAATGGTCCTTTATTTATATCCCCTTTTTGTTCGTTTTATTTTGCTAGAGATGGAAGTCCTGTTGCCATTGGAGGGGCTGTATGTGAAGTCTTTAAAGGATCTTTCCATGCTTGATGCCACTCAAATATTGTAGGTACTTGAGTTCAGCAAAATAACCCAATATAGCCCACTAGTCCATAATTTTAGTGAGTTACCAGCACAGTTGGCAATTGTGTGAAGTTGTTGACTTCAGCCTTTTACAGTTCAGCATATTACAGAAGTCTAAGGAGACAACAGAAGCAGCCCAAGGACATTGGCAAGGCGACTGGTGGAGACATACGTCCACACAGCCTCTCACTTGCCGCTGATCAGCACTGGACTGAAGACATGCGTTGCCCTGGTAGCAGTTATTCAGCGCACAGGATGCAGATTAGAGCTCTGCCTCGCGTCCTTGCATGTAGCCTCAGTCCAAGGCAGACTGCATACTCTTGGCATGAAATCCTCCCAAAGGTCACAGTGTATTCTTTATGTGCATTGTCTGAGGCACACCGTTGCTTCGTAGCTAACTTTCCCCCACTTACTTCTGGAGTGACCGAGGTGAAGGACACTGGTCTTACACATGATATTCCTAACAGATTCATTATTGAGTGAACTTGAGTTCTCATTTGGGAGCGCTGGGGAGTGAACATTGCCTAAACACATCCCAGGGTTCATTTGAGGCAAAATATGACAAAAGTAAATTGTACCCTTTCCTCCATTCATTCTACCTTGTGACTGCTTTTTATTCAGTTTTTCCAGATTCTTTATCATTTAAGATGCTTTTATTGACTTTCTGATGTATACTTGGATTTTTGCTTTATAAAGATAAATAGGACATTTCTTATGAGTGGATCTGTGCTTGCAAATAAGCAAATACAATGTGGTCTGATAGCTGCTATAGAAAGGATCTTATAGGACAGAACAAAGAGCAGGCGGCAGACAGGCGGGCAGTGCGTAGTCAGCCAGTGCTAGCAACGGGGTTAGTGGCTCAGTGTGCAGATCTCTGCATTGGAGAAAGTGGCGAAAAGTTTTTGGCTTGTGATTTGGAATCATGTCGACAAGAGAGAGCAGAGTGTATCTAGCCAGTGACTCAGAGCTCTGCAGGAACAGGCACATGCTGGAAACTGCAGGTACCATGGGGCACAGCCTGGAGGAGAGAAACGGGGAATGAGATTGAACAGCCTGAAGTGCACAGACAGAAAGAGGGTGTTTTGAATGCCATGCTATTGGTTTTGCACTTTCTACTGCTTTTGTGACTCAGCAAAGCCAGTCATAGAGCTTTATTTTTTAATTTATTTATTTTTATCCTTCTGAGACAGAGTCCACTATGCAGTTCAGGCTGATTTTGAGCTTATTTTTGTAGCCCAGGCTTGTTTCAAACTTGCACCAATCCTCTTGCCTCAGCCTCCCAAGTGCTGAGATTACAGGCATGTGCCACCATGCCCAACATGATAGTTTTAATTAGGAAATATTTCAATAAAGGCAGCAGCAGTATCACCAACTGAAAGATTTTACCCAGGGTAGCAGTATCATAAAGTTTTCTTCAGAAGGTTGGTTCTGGATGAGTCATGGCCAGTTTAATCTCCAGATGGCTGACACAGAAAACAGTTCTACAAAGCACTACACATGCTTTCAAAGTAAATCCTAAGGAGATTTGACTGACCTTGGAAGACATAAAAGTTCAATTTTTTGTTTTACAGGTCCTGATTTAACTTTCCCTTAACAAAAAAGTTTAACCATGAGGCATACAAGGTAAAGCTAGGCTAGTATGCTGAGTTTTAAAAGGCTTGAATCAACAGTTTCCAGCATTGCCAATTTTGCCAATAACCCACTGCAGGTATAGAACATTGGATTATGTGTACAACTACTTTCTCTTAGTTCATTGACAAGAATTTTTTGTACCAATAATGATTAGAAAAAAATATTACGTCTACACCCTGTGCTCTGTATAACTACTAGGAGGAAAACAATATGCACTGTATCAAATACTGAGGATGTACCACTAATGTGTTTTGAAACTGTCACATTGTAACTTCTTACTAAATACAATAAAAAGATAAAAATAAAAAAGTAATAAATGTATGTTACTAAAATGTCAAAAAGAAAAAAAAAAAGGTTGGTTCTTTTAGCTTCGTGGGAATTGTGGTTCTATTGGGCAGATACTGGACTCCTAGTTTATTTTTTAACTTTATTTTGTTATTACTTTTAATAAGAAATAACAATACAACAGTTTCAAGACACGTTAGTAGTACATTCCCAATAATTGATACAATGCTTATTGTTGTCCTCATAGTAGCTATTCAGAGCACAGGATGCAGACATGATAACTTTTCTAAACACTACTGGTACAAACATTTCTTCTCATTGAACTAAGAGATAGTATGTGCATATATAGTCCAATATCCCATAAGTGTAGTGGGTTATTGGCAGAACTGGTAATGTGGAAAGTTGTTGATTTAAGCCTTTTACAGGTCAGTATAATACTAATCTAGCTTTACTTTTTATGCTTTGTGGATAAACTTTTCTGCTGGGTGGTTAAGAGCAAGTTAAAGCAAGGCCTGTATAACAGAACACGTGACTTTTGTATCTTCCAAGATCAGTCAAATCCCCTAAGGATTCACCTTGAAACCATGTGCAGTGCTTTGTAGAACTGTTGTCAGTGTCAGCCTTCAGGATAAGTCATGACATTGCTTGGCCAGTTTGCTTTCTGTGAAAGCCTGAGAGAATGTTCTTCGCTGGGTGACTCTCCTTAGATGCAGTATAGTTCATTTATCCCTTTTCTTTGTAGAACTGTTGTCAGTGTCAGCTGTCTGGATGAGTCACAGCCATAACTTGACCAGTTTCCTCTCTGTGAAAGCCTGACTGAATGTTTTCTTTTGAGGTGACGCTCCTTAGGCACACTATACATCATCAATCCCTTTCCTCTGTAGACCCATCATCATCTTGAACAGAAAATTTGGGACACTGCTGAATTATAGTATGTTACAACACATGTTCTCTTATGTTCTGAGTCCTCACTGACATTGAAAGGCTAGGGAAAAAAATATTGGCTATCCTTGCAGCTCTTTTTTTCTAATTTTTGGTGGAGACCTAGTTTAAAGATGGTACCAGAGTAAGAGATAAATGGGTCTGATATTAATATAAATGCAGTTAAAAGAAAGACAGGATTCTAAGACAACCACGAGAATACTGATCACAATGTTGACTACTGAGTCGATAAGATTGGCAGTGCAAAAAACTCCCTCCCCGACGGTAACAACACCCAGCAAGAGAGGGAGTCCAGCCCATCAGTTCTGAGATGGAGGGAATTAAACACTGAACTTGACCTTGAACTGCTTTCGTTTGAAGTTGCAGTGAGACGTCCATGTGAAAACAGGATGTGAAGGTAAAATGTAGTTTCGGGTTTAAGGACTGCCATCTCTGCTGGATGTCAGAGTCAAATAAATGTGCTAACATTATTTTTTGTGTGTGAAAGTAAAGATGAGAACCTGTAGCATAGAAATATCTAAAAATGATGAAAGGAGGGATAAGGAGATAACTCAGCAGTCTCAGAAACTACCTGGCAAGTGAAGCGTCCTAAGTTTGATCCCTGGTTTGGCCAGTCCCCAAACCAAGCATAGTGGGGACATGCCTGTAATCCCAGTACTGGGGAGGCTGAGACAGGATGAGTACTCAGTTCAAATCATGTGGCAAGATCCTTACGAAACAAACAAACAAATAAATAATTAATTAAATAAATAAAAGTTTTGTAATGATGAAAGGCATGAGAGCAAAAGTGAGTTCCTGGAGTGCATAAATTAGACCAGGAGAGACAGGTTTTCTGAAAGACATGGGAGGAAGAGTTTTACAGGATAAAATGTCAACACAGGATCAGGGAATGACACAATAATAAGAGTAAGTTGGCTGTACCACTCAGCGGGTCGCTAGAGACTGGAAAAGCTGAGGCTTCCAAGGGAGAAGGGCCAGAACTGAAAGTTGGGTTTCTATGGAGTAAACTGGCGTGAACAGGGAGGGAGAGAAGGCAGCCTGTGCCTTATGAGGCTGGTGGTGGGGAGGCCAAGTGGTGTGGCTGGAAGAATACCAGGTTCCACCAGGGGCTTAGGTGGAACTGTGTCTTGTATGCTCAAACTCATACCTTTTTGAACTTTCTTTCCTTACCCATCATTAAATATATTCACATACATGTTGCTCACCTCCTGTGTTCTAGACGACTTGGACTTAGATATGGTCAACATTGCATCCTACAAGGAACGTTATGGGTGATGTCCAAGAGCTGTGAAAGGTCTGAGTCTTCACTCTGCAGACAAGCTTTCCTGTCACAATTTCGTGGACAGCTGCTTCCACACATGTATAGTAACTGAAATCAATTCATGTAATCAAGTCTCAGTTTCCGGTAAGTGACAGGGCCAGACCTATGCATGGCTTGTGCATATAAGAGGTAGTGTTACAGACAAGAAATGTTGAGTTTAGGGAGAGTGAATCTTTTTCTTTTTCTTGTTTTTTTAGGGTCTCACTACTGAGTCATAGTGATCCTCCTGTTTGTACCTCCCAAGGGCTGGGATTACAGACACGCACCACCACGCCCAGTATCACAGGCTCAGCGCGCTCTAGAGCGGGGCCGGTGTGGCACGCCGAACCCTGGCCCCTGCGCTTTCTCTAAGCAAGCGCTAAATCTGCTGAGCTATACCACTGGCCCTGAGAGTGAATCTTTTTCTAATGGGTGAAGCATGCCTAATATTGGTCTGAGAGACAGAAATTAACCCTATTGTACCAGGCAGTAGATCATCCTCTGTTCTGAAGACAAACATGTCCATCTTCCATGGTTGTGTGTTAGATGAATGCCCTTTGAAAATGCAGTAGAGTGCAGGAGCCAGGGGTTCGATCCCTGGGCCTGCTGCGCTGGCCTGGCCCCTGGGGTACACTGAGATGGCAACTGAGACTGGGCATTGTGGCACATGTCTGTAATCACAGCTCTTGGGAAGCTGTAAGCAGGTGGTTCACTATGAGTCTGATCTAGTAATGAGATCTTGAACACCCTATAGACCTTCTATGGTTTATGTCTAGTTGTCCCCCCAAAGCCTCATGCAAACATGAGGCAGGGACATCTAGAATTCGAGACTTCAGTCACAATCCACTGGGATTATGTGTTTTAGTGCTGATGGGATTATGGGTCTCAGTACTTCTGGGATTATGGGTGTGACCTAAGCCTGACAGGCAGAGGCAGAAAGCCTGAATGTTATATAAAGACAGAGAGACAGACATGGGCTGGTTGGGTGGTTGCCTCTGCCACCATTTTGTTACTGTTCCGCCGCCATGAACTGGATGCTCTCTGCTCTGTTCCACTCAGCCTTGAACCAGGCAAATATGGACGGAAACCTCCACAAACTGTGAGCTAGATAAACCTGTCCTTCCTTCATTTTGAGTGTCAGGTATTTGTCCCAGCAACGAGTAAAAAGTAACTAAGACAAGACCCTTCTCTAAGTTACAAAAAAAAAGTAGCAGTCCGTAATAAAGGGTAGCCATATCTCTCCCTATGCAATGTGAAGCAACGCAAAAAATCCATGACAATCTATCTCCCAACAATGACGTTGTATGAATCATAATTTACCCACCCAATGTTTGTCTTTTGTACTCACAGAACTCAAATAATGTCAGATTGAAATATGCCTAATCAAGAACTCTGGGATAGCTGTAGCTCTAGAGGTCTTCTTGCAACCTTGAAAATTATAACCACATGGCAAAAAGGGCCATAGAAGATACTAGGGATCTGGGCACTCGATACCTTTATGGGTATATTATGATAGCTATGGAGTGCTTATCAGAACATGCAAGCGTATACACATTTATGTGTTAAATTATAATGGCTGAGTTTGTCATTGGGAGCTATACACCAATAGTTATTATCAATATGTGAATGCAAGCATTAAGACAGGTGTAGCAAAGAGAAGTAGATAATACTCAATGATGTACCTCAGAAACTAAAATTACAGTTTTGGTCTTGCTCCTGTGTTGAACTGTGCATGGTAATTAACCTTGAGGAACTTTGTATTTCTCTGTTAGGCACTGTGAACTTTATAGTTGGAATATTTCACTGAGGATAAAGTTCAACTGCATAGCACCAGGCTGGCAAAAGCAAAGTCTTGAGTTTGACTCCCGGCACCAAATATATATTGTTCCTACGTTCTTAACACTTGTTTTAATTTTCAACTTTTAAAACTCATTTGACCTATTTTCTTTTTATTTGAAATTCTCTTATAAAACTTACTCATTCAGAAGAGAATTTAGAATAATGACTCCATTTATATCCTATGTACGGTTTGTGTCTTCTCGTCCCACTAATGCCTCATGCACTCACGGGGCGGGACTTCTAGATTTTCAGATTCATTCATTCATGCAGGTCAGGCTGGCCTTAAGCTCTCTTTTCTGACCCAGGCTTGTTTTGAGTTCACATGGATCCTCCTACCTAAGCCTCCCAAATGCTAGGATTTCAAGCATGCGCCATCATGCCCAGCTGATATTGGTATGTTTTATAAATCTTTGATAACCTAAATTGAAGAGGTCAGATAGGAAAAAAATAATGCTTGAATTAAATGGTTTGGATTATCATTCTTTTCATTTTTAGAAAGAATAACATTGTGTCATTTGTTTATTGGAAGCACATGTCAGTTTAAATTATGCCCTCATTTGTATCAATTGATGTTGGATAATGAGATTTCATTGCATGACTATATATATCTATGCCTTGGCTGAAAAATTCCAATTGTTTTAACCTATGCTTGTCAATTCTATTGTCAAAGCTCTTAAATTACATGTTTCTACAAAAGCAAATAAAAACATTCATCAGCAGCAAGTATAGAATATTTTTATGTGAATATTATCACTCACCTTTAAATATAGCATGCCACTGGTGACTCTAGCACAACCTCTTTCACGATATACTAGAACAGTGTTCTACCGTACTAATACAGGAAATTATCTTTAAATGTACATCAGTCTGGGTGTCTATGAGGCAGGCTAAATGGTTATCTAAGTATATATCTAATTAACATCAGGCCAAACAAACAGCAAGCTGACAGATGCCCATAATAGATTTTTCATTTTCAATACAGATATTTAATTTTCCATTACTGAATCTATTCATTCATCCAGACAGCACTTATTCTTTCCTTATTCTCTAACACATTCTGTGCTAAATGCTTATGTAGAGATGGAATGCAGCCCAGAGGGTCTTGGAAGCTCAGTGTTAAGACCTTCTGAAAGCCAAAACTTTTAGTAGCTCCTGATCGGCATACAGATATAAGGACAATATCCCACAGTGCAGTTTGTCTCAGATTTCCTGAGGGACAAGTAGTTAACCAGGTGGAAAGAGGTCATTGAACAATTTTTGCATGATATACTTCTAACATGTGTGTCCTTTTAGTTATTACAATGGAAGGTTCTGGAGAGATAATTTTATCCATGTTGTTACCATGATACAAGAAATACAGAACCTAATTGAAGTGATGCCTCTTCCGGGTATCAGGTAGCACTTTAGATGGCATGTTACACATGGCAGGGGATTTCATACTCAGAGGAAGAGACAACGAATTAATACATAAAGTGAGCGCGTATTTTTTCAGCTAGTATCACTTCGTTTCCTTTGCTCTTGCTTTCTTACCAACTCCCGTTTTACTCTCAAAAGTGTCCCACCAATTACATGGCCATCCTCCTTAGGAGTCAATGGGTTATGTGCCGTTCTGCAGTTTGTATAGGGTGAATGCCAGAGAGGAGCTCCTAATCCATGACACTGCAAGTCGATTATCCACAGAAACTTCTCAGTAGTAGTAAAGAGGGGAATACCTTGGCTGGTAGAGAACACGGAGATTATCTACATGGCTGCTTTAAGTGGATGGCCCAAGCAAGGATGGACCACTGAGTCACACTGCCATGGATATGAAGGTGTTATTGGTATAGCAAGTTGTGTTCAGGAAAAATTAGTTTGCCTTCACTGAAGAGGAAACGGTGTCACTTGATTCATGAGTGCAGCCTGTTTACCTGGCTGGCTGTTCGGTTGGAAGAACTCTTAGTCTACCATAAAAGTGAATACTGAAGGCCCGGAAATGAAAGCTATCTCAGAATGTCCTTCTTATTTCTATTTTATTTTTATTTTTTTGGTTTTGAAAGACAGTAGAAATCAGAATTAAAACAAAAAATTACAAGTGAATTTCACTTAACAAACTAATATGAATTTCAAGGTATTGGTTGTAATGCATAATGTTGTCTTCCAATCGGTTATTTATATCACCAGATATATGCATGCAGAATTGGAAGAAGAAAGAAATGGTAAGAAACTAAGAAGATAAAAAGTACAAAAAAAATTGAAAATAAAGGAGACAAAACAAAGTAAGCATTATCTGCGCCTTTCCATACACCAGCAGGAATGCACAGTACAGTTGGCCAAACCATCCTGCTTACGTATGTAGACATACCTCCTTCCCCAGCCCCCTCTTCTGTCCTTTTCAACTCAGTAGCTCTTTCTTTCTGAAGGACTTTATTCGCTTTTCTCAGTATCTATTGTCCATTTCAGACTCCATTTTTCTCTTTCAGGTTCTCACACTAATGAGATAAAACAATGTTTGCACATGTAGGTATGATTTATTTCACTTTAGAGTATGATCTCTAGTTGCATCCATTTACTGACAAAAGATTCAAATTTACCCTGTTTTATAGCTGAATCATACTCCATTACATTATACAATTTCTTCTGGAACCTGAAGATATGCAAATAAATGCTTGCCTATGTTAGAAAGAAAGAGAGGCCACGCTATGATTCAAGGAATTTTCTCCCTTTAAACAAATTTAGTTATCTTAGAGGATATTTGAACTTCAAAAGGCAAAACAAAGTTCAAGATCAGATTGTATTGACACGGATACTGGGTTCTGTACAATAGGGACTTCATTAATTTTTGAGAACTTGAAGTTCTTTGAGCTAAAATAATTCAGCCAGGAGACACTATGAAGAGGAGAGTCAGGACAGGGAAAAGAGTTGTTTTTATTTATCCATTTATTCTTCTAATCTGGTCAGAGAAGTTTGAGAAAAACTTCCTTTTGAGAAAAAAAAAAAAAAAAAAGACAGGTTTTGAGAAATAAACAGCATGCATTTGGAAGGTTCGGGAAAAAAAGAAGGAAGAAAACTTTTTCCATATATCCATGCTCGACAGTGCGTGTGTGATGTATAATACCTTCCTGATTCCAACAATGGTCTGGGGTGGATATGATTCCAGAAAACCCATAAGTCAAGAAATTTAAGTGATTTGTCCAAATCTGAGGTACATACAGTTGATGACACCTCAGCAAATGTCAGTTTTTTTATTAATTTATTTACTTTTTTTTTTTTTTTGCGGGACCAGGATTTGAACTCATGACCTTCCACATGCCAGGCAGGCACTTGTGCCACAGAGCTAACTCCCCAGCCCCTATTGTCAATTTATTGAAACCTCAATGATTACATAATTTCTTCTACTTATTTTTCATGGTATTTATTGTTCTAAAAAATAGATATTGTTTGATATATAAGGTTGGCTAGGGCCCGGCAGGATAGCTCAGTGGTCTAAAGCGCCTGCTTAGGAAAGCTTAGGCAGCTTCAGGGACCGCGGTTCGATCCCGAGCACGACATGCTGCGCCAGCCCTGACCTCAGGGTAGGCTGAGCTGGCCGTAAAAATAAATAAATAAACAAATAAAAGTTCTGAAACAAGAAAAAAAATTAAAAAATTAAAAAATTATTTTGGGGCCCGGCAGGACAGCTCAGTGATCTAAAGCGCCTGCTTAGGAAAGGTTGGGCGGCCTCAGGGACCATAGTTCGATCCCCGGCACGATATGCTGCGCCAGCCATGCCCTCAGGGCCGGCTGAGCCGGCCATAAAAATAAATAAATAAACAAACAAACAAAAAATAAAAATAAAGTTGCCTAAAGGAGGGGAGATTGCAGACATGAAGTCTAGCATGATTCAAGGTGACATCTAGCTGAGAGTAGAGGTTGTTTAATAAATATATTCTATCATTGCCAGAGTGGCCATAAATATTGCTTAAACTTCTTTGCAACAGAAAAAGTAAAGAGCAGAAACAAAGGTGGACTTCAGCTGAAAAGATTCTCATGTCCTCTGTAAAATAGCAATAAGGACATACATCCAGAACCCTGCATCTCTTAGACTTATTGCTTGTAAACAACACTTGAAACGTTTGGTTTAATTTTAACAAAGAAAGAGAAGCCGAAAGAAATCTTGCTTTTCAGGAAGCACAAGACCGGGGAGACTTTTGGAATCAAGGAGGCAAAGGTGACAGTATCTTCTGTCACCTTTCGTGAGAATAAAGATTCAAAATGTCAGAAGGGAGAGTCTGAAAGATCCGGTTTGGGTGGGGGCCACACTGTGACGAGTAAGGCACTTCGATTGCCGATGGAGGGTAACGTGATACTGCCAGAAAGCATCTTAAGGAATCTCATTTCGCACCATCGTAGTTTTCATGCTCTCTTCCTGCGTATTGTTTTCCCGTAGCTGTCATAACACAGCACAAAAGACTGAAGGCTTTGAAACAACAGAGATTTATTATCTCAGAGTTGTGGAGACAAAAAGTCTGAAGGTAAGTTGTTGGCGTATGTGTGTTACTTTCAGAGGGCTTCATGGAAAAACATTTTCATGCCTATTCCTGGCTCATGGTGGCTCCTGGCAACAGCTGCATCAAGCCAACCTCTGCCTCCCTCAGCATTTCTTTTCTGTATTTGTGTGCGCTCTTCTCATAAGCGCTCAGTCACTGGGTTTAGAGCTTACCCTCATCCACCATGACGTCATCCTACTTCATTACATATGCAAGGATCCCATTTCCAAATGAGTTGCAATTGCGAAGATCCAGCTTGCCGTGGCATTTGCAAGGGCGCCACTTGAATGTATACACTGTACCTTGCTTTGGAAGCATTTGCCTCCAGATGCTTATGCCAGAAACTAATCAGTTTGTCTTATTTTGCTGAATTCAATGTATTTGCATGTAAAGTGATAGGCATTTAAGGTAAAAGTCACTTTGTGACCATCTTTACTTACCTACAGTCTAGTAAGTGCCTGTTCCCCCACAATAGGCACAGAATCACTTACTGAATGAAAAATTCAAGGAAATTATATCTATCTATCTATCTATCTATCTATCTATCTATATATATATATATATGTATGAATTATTAAAGAAATAGGTGACACGAGAAAAAGACAACTGCAAAGCACTTAGAAACCACACTTGGCACAAGGCCCTATGCAAGATTATAGGATCCCACAAAGCTGTCATACACCAAGCAACACTGTTACAGAAACAGCAAATAAACGCATGCTTCCTGTCCCCCATGTGGGTTCATAATGAGCTGAACATTGAGCAAACTGGCTTTGATTCCACTTTGTTTTTTCCAAGTTCTCAGATAAAATAAACAGCTTAGGGCAACCCTGTATTTTCCTTGATCTTCTCGTCTAACTTGTCTTTCCACGGTGCGAGCACATCATGGAGCCCTGTTCATCTCCTCCTGGCCTTGGCCAACTTCTACTTTCACACCCATTGCTGAGGAGCAGTTGTGCTCTTCCTTCATGAATTTTATTTTTATGCCTTGCTTGTCCGCACTTAATTTACATCTAGTCCCCTAGCTTCAAAGGTTTGCTGAAGCTATGACTTCACCTCCTTAACAATGGTCACTCTCG
The DNA here is from genome assembly GCA_004027025.1 of Myocastor coypus. NCBI lineage: Eukaryota > Metazoa > Chordata > Mammalia > Rodentia > Myocastoridae > Myocastor > Myocastor coypus. The sequence goes on from PVJA010026473.1 coordinate 14,416, forward strand.
TCTTTGAAGTTGAATATTCACTGGAAGAGAGATACTGTGTGCTTTGGCTCCTACTCTACAGTGCTGGCAGGGGACAAGGGAGAACTGGGACCCCACGAGAGATTTTATGGGACACACCTGATACTTTGCATCTGCAAGGAATAGGTCTGCTTTCTGGATGAAACCAGAAGAAGAGTAATCCTGATTTTAGGAGGAATCTCCAGAAGCTGTGGTCCTTAGGAGCCGCTCTGTCACGGAAATGTTTCCAGCCTCAAGAGGACCAGTACTCACTCACACAAATCACCCGACAGGGGAAGGCAGCGGGCTGTCTTCCATTGTTGACCCTGGATTCCCACAATGTAACCTTCCTCCTCTGCTGGGTCTGTCTTGATCGCGCTTCGAGTTTACAATGCAAAATTTGTTTTTCATCCTGTTCCATGTCCTTGGAGGGAACTCACTTTGATCACGGTGCCAGAAACTGATTGCGAGAGGAACCAATTGTATGGGAGGATGAAGTTCACGGAGGACAGAGGACCTCGGCATCCTGCAGCGCAGGGAGGAGCCAAAGGGATGCGTTTCCAGGGAAGATTCCAGACGTCCTTTCCTGGAGACCGCTCAGAACAGGCTGCTCAACCCCCTCATGGAATCTCTGAATCTTAGATTGGTAAGGCACCAGGAAAGTTTGCTGCCCAAGCTCTTTACGGATGTGACTTCCTCAGGCTGAAAGGTCCAGGCTGTGGCCCAGGGTGCTAAGGAAGAGAAGGACCTTGAAGTTAGCCGAGTCCGAACCTGGGCTCTGCCTCTGCTCTTGTTACTTTAATAACAGTACTTTTTATTTTAAAAGAGAGAAAAAGAAACATAAAAACAATACAGAATTTTAAAACGAGCTGACAGGAAATTAACAATGATTATTACATCGAATATTGTTATCTTTAATGTAGTTGCTCAGATTACCAAGTACAAGCATGCAAATTGAACAAACAATATAAGTACTGTTACTATCAATTAACTAATAGAAGTACAAGTGGTTATCTTAGTTACCTTGTATATATGTGTAACTCCCCCTTCTGTTTTTCTTTTTCTTCATCCTTCTTTTTTGAGCAGTTTCATTTGCTTTTATTATATCTATCATACATTTTTTAAAAAGGTATTTGGTATAGACTCTCACTATGCAGCTTGGATTCCTCGTGATTTTCCTCTTTTAAGCTACCCTAGGACTGGGATTGCAGGCCTGTGCCATTAAGCTCAGGCTCAGGGGCCAGACGGGCAGGTGAGCATGTGGTGCTGGTGTTCAAAGTCTGCTCCCTCAGCTTGCCTAATATCATACATGTTGGATCTTATTAGTCTTTCAGTTTCTTACGCTAGTAAGACAATATGATGCTTACACAGGAGAGTGTCATTTATTTTACTTATGAATTCAGCACCTGGTTACATGCATTTACTTACAAAAGCCTCACGTGTACCTTTCTTCATAGATGAGTCCTAATCCATTGTATAAAAACTACAACATCTTTCAATCTATTCCTTAGTTGATAAGCATTTGGGTTGCTTCAAGATTTAACTATCACAAGTTGTGCTGATATAACCATGAGTGCACATATATTGCTGTGGTACCACGACTTCATTCCTTCATGGTAAATACCCAGAAAGGGAATAGCTGGGACCCTTAATCCTGGAGCACTGAGGAAGGCCCGCATTGATTTCCACAGTGTTTGTACCAGTCTACATTCCCACCAACAGTGGAGAAGTGTTTCTTGTTCCCATAGCCCCTCCAGCATTTGTCACTGGTTGAGTGTTTGGTGATAGCCCTTCTTTCTGAGGTGAGATGGAATCTCTGTGTTGTTTTAATTTGCACTTTTTGGATGATCAATGATATTGAACATTTTTGATATACTTGAGATTTATACTTCTTCATCTGAGACGTATGTATTCATCTCATATGCTCATTTTTTGGATTGGATCTTTGAATTTAGGAGGCTTAATTTTCTTTAAGTATTTTTTTTTGTTGTTTTTTAGAGAAGAAGAAATAGTTTGAAAATATAGAAACAATATAGAATTTCATTTAAAAAGTTGGCTAATTTATTTTTCCACTTTGAGGTTTTTCTTTTCACTATGTTGGTGGTTTCTTTTGATGTGCAAAAGCTTTTTAATAAGATGTGATCCCAGTTATTAATTCTTTGAAGCATTTCCTATGCAGTTTGGTTTTTGTTCATGAACCACTCTCTGCCTGCATCTATGTCTTCAAGATTTTGACCTACTTTCTCTTCTAGTGGATTTAGTGTTTTTCTTGTAATTTTAGATCTTTAATCCATTTTTATTTTAGTTTGGTACATGGTGCTGAACATGGTTCTAATTTTAGTTTTCAGTATGAAAAACTAAGTTTTCCAAAATCATTTATTAAAAAGGCTCTCTTCTTTTCCCAGTGGATATATTTGACCCTCTTGTCAAAGATAAAGTGGCTGAGTTTGTTTATGGTTGTGCTTTTATCTTTTAATTTGTTTCATTCGACCTAAGGTCTTTTTCTTTTTTTGAAGAATTATGATGCTGATTTTATTACAGTGACTTGGTAGCATAATTTCATGTTAGGAATTGTTATACCTCCTGCCTTTCCTTTGTTGTCCAGGACTGTCTTTGCTATTCTACGTCTTTTCTGGTTTTGAATGAATTTTAAGAAGTTTTTTTTTTTCTAAATCTGTGAGCTGGGGCCTAGCGGGATGGCTCAGTGGTCTAAAGCGCCTGCTTGGGGAAGCTTGAGCAGCTTCAGGACCGCGGTTCGATCCCTGGCACCACATGCTGCGCCAGCCCTGCCCTCGGGGTGGGCTGAGCCGGCCATAAAAATGAGTGAATAAAAACAAACAAAGGTTCTGAACCAAGAATAAAAATAATAAATAAAATTAAAAAAAATTATTTAAAAAAATAAATAAATCTGTGAGTTATGCTAATGGTATTTTGATTGGGATTACATTAAATCTGTGTAACAATTTTAAAGTATGGCCATTTTTACAATGCTCAATCTTCTTATCCATAAGCAAGTAACATATTTCTTTTTTCTGAAATTCCTTTTGTTTTCTTTTTTCTGACTACTCCAGTTTTTGCTGCATAAATCTTTTGCTTCCCTTGTTAGATTTATTGCTACATAATTTTTTGATGCTATAGTGAAGGATGTATTTTCCCTTACCTGTCTGTCAGGGAGTTTCTTCTTTCTGTATGAGGATGCTATTGATTTTTGAGTGTTGACTACTTAACCAGCTATGCCACTCAACTGTTTATTAATTCTAGGAGTCTTTTGGTATCAATTTTGGGGTGTTTTATGTAGACTATGATGTCATCTGTGAATAAATATAAGTTCAATTCTTTCTTTCCTATTCTTATTATTTTTATTTCTCTGTCTTGTTTAATGGCTTTGGCTAATATTCCTAGAACTATGTTGAATAGGAGTGTTTATGGTGGACATCATTGTCTTGTTCCTGATTTTAAAGTGAAAGCTTTTAGTTTTTGACCATTTAGCATGATGTTGTCTGTTGGTTTGTCATAGATGGCTTTCGGGAGGTTGAGGCAAAAATCATCCATTCTGATTTTCTGTAGCTTTTATCATGAATGAATGTTTGACTTCGTCAAATGCTTTTTCTACATCTATTGAGATTTTTCATGTGCTTTTCGTATTTGGTTAGGCCCGGTTGATGTTGTATATGCATCTATTGACTTGTATGTGATGAACCATTACTGCGTCCCTAGGATGAATCTCACTTGATCTAGAGAGTATAAACTTGATAATTTGCTGCATTTTGTTTTCTAATACTTACTAAAGAGTTTCACATCTAGGTCACTGGCCTGTATTTCTCTTTCTTTCTTTCTGTCTTTCTTTCTTGCCTTCCCTTCCTTCCTTCCTTCCTTCCTTTCTTTCTTTCTTTCTTTCTTTCTTTTTTGGATGGGTCTTTTTCTGGTTTGTATATGAGGATAGCACTTGCCTCTAGCAATGGGTTAAGGAGTATTAGCATAGGATCTTCTCTAAATTTCTTGCAGAAATCAGCTGTGGATTCATCATAACCTAGGTTTTCTTTGTTGATAAGTTTTTAGTTATGTTTTCAGTTTTATCAACTGATATTAGGTTATTCAGAATTTTCATATATTCTTGATTCAGTGTTTCAATTCATACATAAGAACTTAAGAATCTTTCCATTTCTTTTGGGTTTTCTATTCTACGAGAGTAAAGGTTTTCTAAGTAGATATTGATGATATTCTGAATTTCTACAAGATCTGTACTGATTTCACTCTTTTTATTACTTATTGCATGAATTTCAGATTTTTGTTTCCTTTTTTGATAAGACAAGCTAGGGCTTTATCAGTTTAATTTATTTTTTTGAAGAACTAACTCAATTCATTAATTCTTTGTATTATTTCTTGTCTCACATGAGTTAATTTCTGCTTTAACATTTATAATTTCCTCAGCTCTTTGGGCTTGTGTTTTTTTCCCCTCCAGAAGCTATAAAATTTCTCTTTGAAGGGGCTGGGGAGATAGCTCTGTGGCACAAGTGCCTGCCTGGCAAGTGCAAGGTTGTGAGTTTGAACCCCGGTCCCACAAAAATAAAATAAATAAAATAAAATAAAATAAAATTTCTCTTTGAGGAGTGCTTTTAGTATGTGCTACAGATTCTCATAAGTTGCATTTGCATTTTAGTTTGGTTGTAAATATTGTTTAATTTCTTCTTTAATTTCATCTGTGTCCCAGCAGTTGTTCAGAAGGATGTTATTGTATTTCCATGTGTTTATGGAATTTTTGTGGTTTCTTTTGTCATTAATTTCCAATTTCATTGCACTATGGTAAGATTACATGCATGGGATAATTTCAATTTCTTTGCATTTATTTAAAAACATTCCACAGGCTAGTATGTGGTCTAATTTAGAGAATATTCTCTATATTGCTGAGAATGTGTATGCTGATTTTGGGTAGAAAAATATAATCATTTACTATATCCATTTGTTCAGTTCTGATATTTCTTTGCTGATTTTGATTCTAGTTGATCTATCTGTTTGTGACAATAGGGTGTGAAGTCCTCTGTTACAATTACTGGTTATTTAATTATTTCATGTCAATTAATATTTGTTTTACATGGTCGGATGCACCTATATTTCGCACATATATATTTATGATTGCTATCTTTTCCCCTCGAAGATTGCCCCTGATGAGTGCATAGTGATCTTCTTTATCTCCTTTGATCATGTTTTCTGTGAAGTTCACATTCTTTGTAAACATCTTTAGGATCCTTGCTTTTTACTGGGTTCCTATCATGTAGGCACTGTTTTTCATGCTTTGATTTTCACCTTATGCATTTATTCTTGAGTTAAATGTGTTTCTTATATACAGCATATTGCTGAATTTTATTTTTTGATCACCTTTGTCAGTATGTTTCTTTTTTAAAAAAAGAACAAAAAATAGTAAAAAAACCAGAAATAATATAGAACTCACTAAACAAAATGATAGAAATTAAACAGTGGTTGTTAGATTACATATTATTGTCAGCAAATTGGTTGTTCGTGTTATACATGACTAGGCAAAGTTGATGAAAAAAGTAAAAAGAAGAAATATTTTAAATATTAACTGTTGTTTTCAGTTTACCAATAGAAGTCAACAGTGTAACTATCTAATACACACACACACACACAAACACATACACACACAGTGTGTGTTTCTTTTGATTGTGAATTAAGACCGTTTACATTGATAGCTATAACTGACATGCACTGACTTTTCTTTTTCTTTTATCTCATAATTTCCCTGCTGTTGGTTCCCTATGTTTATTTCTGTTTAATTGTTTGCCTTACTTGATGATTTTGTTGTTGTTGTTCTTAGAATTACAGTCCTCTTTGTCTCTGTACAGAACACTTCTCAGTACTTTTTGTAGGGATAGTATGATGGTCATGGATTTGGTTTGGTCTCCAATTGGTCTTTGTCCTGGAAGTATCTTATTTCACCACTAATTTTGAAAGATACTTTTGAAGGGTATATCAATCTGTGTTCAAAACTCTTTTCTTTCAGTACTTGAAATAATTCAGGGCAAGATCTCCTAGACTTCATGGCTTGTGTTGACATGTCTGCTATAATTGTGACGGGTTTTCTACTCTATCTGATCTGTTTCTTTCCTCTGACTACTTTTAATTTTCTGTTGCCATGCGAAATTTCTGAAATTTTGATTATGTCTAGGTGTAGATTTATTTGGTTATTTCTAAGGGTAGTTATACATGCTTCATATAATGTTATGTCAGATTTTTTTCCTGCGCTTGGGAAATTTTCTTCTATTACCTCTGCAAATGGTCTTTTTATGTCATTTATGTTGACTCCTGACTTTTCATCAGTATCTATCAGTCTTGTACTGTTTTTCTTTGCATTACCTTAAAGCTGTTTAATTGTTCTTTCCTATTTCCTTTATTTTTGAGAGATCTTTCCCTTCATAATCACTAGCTGCCACGTTGTCTTCCAGGTCTGAAAGTCTATTTTCAGTTAGTTGTAAGCAGTTTTGCCAGCTTTCACTTGAATCTTCAATTTCCTGGGTATCTCTTTAAATCTGTTTCTTGCATTCAGATTCTTCCTTATATTTTTATTCAGAGTTTCCACAATTTTTCTATGCTATGTCTTTTCTAGGTGTGCTTAGCAATCCTTTCATAATGGTTGTCATTTATTTTTATACTTGCTGTCCTTTCTCAGGTACTCGTGTAATGCTCAGACCCAGAAACTCCATCTTCCAAGACAGAACTAGAAGCTAATTGGTGTTGATTTGGGCATCAGCCACAGCCACCACTACTGGAGACTACAGCTGGTTCTCTTACTTTCCTGTCTACTCTGGGGCTATCTGTTGAGCTTCTTTTTTTTTTTTTTTTTGTCTTTTTGAGACAGGGTCTCGCTATGCAGTTGAGGCTGGCCTTGAGCTCACTTTTGTAGCCCAGGCTGGTCTCGAACTCTCATCAATCCTCCTGCCTCAGCCTCCCGAGTGCTGGGATTACAGGCGTGAGCCACCACACCCGGCTTTCTCTTGAGCTTCTTACATGCTTTGTGAAGTTACATTTAGATCTCCGTGGACACAGCAGGTTACTACTCAAACCTTAAAAGAACTGAGAGTACGCTATTTTGTGACCAGCTATAAAGATGCCACTGGTGTTGGCCCCAGTCACACCTGCAAATGCAATATGTTATCCCTCCCAGGTAAATAATTTGTCGCTTCAAAACAGCCTCTGGCTACTTCTCCGTGAGGATCATTTGTGCACAGCAACACCACAGAGTCCAACAAGAATTTCTCTCTTTGGGCCTGAACTATTACTTACTTTAGTTTTTTTGAGGAGTGACATAAAAACAAGCAGATTGCTTGTCTCCATGTAACAGGAAGTTGTAGGTTCTGATTACCTGTGGCTCTAACAGACGTGTCCAAAAGTGTCTGATACATATTTCCCTTCTTAAAGTTGTCTCTTTCCTTATTCTTTTTTAAAACATGGAAATCACATTTATTTCTCATTTTTCTTTTTCCTATTGCACTTCCTCAACTGAATTGATTTTTGATCAGAATCTGACAAATTTTGAAGTTCACTATGACATGTCACTTCCTGTTTATTAATAAAATATGGAAAACAATAACCTTTCCTGCTAATTAGAACTCTGTGGCTTGGTCCTCACTTCTCAACAATGATTCTATTTTGTGCCCTTTTTCTCCTGATTGTAAGCATCTGACCTATACCATAGACCTTGAATTCTAGAATATTTTTCCCTTCTCATTTCAGTTATAAAACAGGAAGTTATATGTGGAAGCGCTTTGCAAATATCAATTAATTTTTCCATTGTTACTTTTATTTTTTCTATTTTTAGAATTTTGGAGGCTTCATTTTCATGTCTAATACTGGGACACTGGAATAAGAGCTAAAGAAAACACCTCAATAAGTTTCCAACAAATGAATATTGATTTTCCAATTGCTTAATTTGTAGGAGCAAAACATGCTTCCTCATTATAACTAAAAATTATCTGTTTTCAGCGACTGAAAAGTTGAAGTCAAATATATATCCGTGACCTTTTAAGGAGCAAAAGTCATGGTATCATTAACATATAACATTATATGAAGGCCAGTCAAATAACTCGGCAGACTAAAGCACCTGCTCAGGAAAGTGCAGGATCCTGTTGAATTTCTGGAGTGCCGGGGCCATGTCGGCCCCACCCCCGGGGTGTGCTGAGATGGTGAAGGAAATGAAGTGTTGGCACGCACTTGCAGTCCTAGTGTTTGGGAGGCTGAAAACAGGAGGATCACTACGAGTCTGATTTGTAAGGAAAGAGACAACTGTAAGAAAGGCAACATGTACCCGTGAGACCCGGTAGACACTATATCAAATACATAAAAAAATAGCATTGTGTAAATCCCATGTGGCAAACACTGTACTTAAAAAGCATTCTTGGACAAGTCTGTGCAAAATAAAATCAGTCTGAGGCGGTAGTTCAAATGAAGAAATGACGTAGGACTGGAAGATGGAACAGCGCCTAAGTACCTGACTGACAAACTCAAAGTCTAGAGTTCAATCCCTAGTAGTGCAAAATATAAAAAGGAAAGAAAAGAAAAAAGAAATGATGTAGACCTGCGATTTCCTAGAGATCTTTTTAAAATTGGAGTAAGAATTGGAATAAGTGCTGCAAAACAAACACACAAATGACAAACAGACTGAGAAGAATGGGCTCCTAGAAGCTCTCTTAGCTAATGCAGTAGTTTAGTCATGCATAAGATAACTAAGATAAAATCAGACTTCTTCCTTTATTATTTAGTTTGGGAATGTTGAAGATCGTATTAGTTGTCTTCAGCTTTACACATTGATGGCAAAAATACTTGACATACTTGTCAAGAGGAGAGGTTTAACGTGGTGCATGGTTTCAGAGGAGTTAGCTCATGGCTGCCTGAGTCCAGGTCAGAAACATCATGGCACAACAGAGTGAAACTGTGGAAGTCATGGTCACCAGGAAGTAGACGAGGGCAACATCATCAGACCGAAGCCCCAATGACTGGAGTCTATGATCCAGCCAGATACACCAAGAAATGTGATTCCCTTAGCATTTCCAAAATCAACCAAGCTGACAGGTCAGTTTAAGTGTGACAAGGATCAAGCTCAGGGCTTCATGCATTTTAGGTAAGCACTCTACCGCCAAGCCATCCCTTCCTCTCACAGCAAGCATTTTGGTTGCATAGACCAATTGGTGGGCTTTAAAAACACCTTTCTTACCCTAACGTGAAAGTGGTGTGTGACTAACATTTTGTTTAGTAGTTTTAGGTCTGTTAACCTCAATATCTGTGTCAATCTTTGCTCCATCTTTTAGTGGACTTATTTATAATTGCTGGATTGCCTGCTATATGCCAGGTACTAGACTGGTGCTTTCTGTACTATGGGCAACCATCAGTAATAGCAGTGTCTGGATTCACAGCAGTTACATGAAGCTGTTTTCCCCATTCCATCAGCTTCATCACTGTCTTAGTCTATTCAGCCATGACAGAAAAACATTTCCATCTTATTATAAGTCATACGTATTCCTTTTCCACAGTTCTAGAACCTGAGAAATTCAACGTCATTGGTCTGGTGTGATGGTTAGCTGATCGTGTTAACTTGGGAAGTTCAGTTAAGAGAAGCGTAACTAAATCGGCTAAGGAATTTCCCACCCTAGAGTCAGCAGCTCCCCAACCTATATTCCTTGTCTGGGTGTTATAAAGGAGCCATGAGGACGGGTTGGTTTCTTTCTATTTCTTCAGAGGAGCTTGACGGTTTGCCCTTACCTTGAACATTATCTCCTGGCTTCCAGGGCAGAATCTCTGGCTTCTGGTGCAGGAAGTTTGACCTTCCTTGTGGAATCTTTAGCTTTCCATAGAAGATCCACTGTTCTCCTGATACAAACTCACATGGGCACTTCAGGGAGCACCAGTCCTTAGGCTGAGCCTTTTGGCCTCAGGGTGCAGCTAGATCTCAGCCTTCTTCCTCGTCAGAACCTATCGGTGGCCATTGCAAGCCAATCTTGTAAATTCTTATACATTTGTATATCTTCTGTTATATCAGTTTCCTTCATGATACACTGAATGATACACCTAGTAAAGGTCCATTTCCTAGTTTATAGCTCAAACATTGTTCTGTGTGATCACATGGCAGCAGGGGCTAGCTGTTCTCTAAGTTCTCTTTCACAAGGACATCGTTTCAGTTAGTGAGGATTCCAGCTTTGCAAACTTACTGCTTCTCAGAGGCCACACTTCTCGCTCCCACCGCAGTGCCTGCTAGGCTATTAATTCATCATTTAGGGAGGGGGCACAAACATTCAGAGCACAGGAATCAAGTCTTGCTATTTTATTAATTTCCATATTCATAGTCTATTATGGTGATCCTGAGTGAAGGAATTCCACAGCTACAGAGGAGTCACCTCTGGTGCTACACTAGATGAGTTCATCCTCACTTACTAGTCAAACTTCAGTCAGCATCTACTGAGCCCCCACAATGGTCCTGATGACATACAAGTGCTAGGAGCACAAGGTGAGCAATATAAGATCCCCTTCCTTAAATGCAGAAGCACACATGTGAGCAAAGAAATGTCATATGCTGTGATAAATACTTTCATAAAACACCAAAGTCCCTGAGGGTTAGAGTAAGAGATTTGACAATTCCACAGTAGAGGAAAATTTCCCCTGGAGCAGTAACACTTGACCTGAATCTCACAGATAAATAGCAGAATTATTATGGCTCTCTTGTGAGGCCAGCTTCGCTATCAGATAAAGCCACCATTCAAGAATATAAATGCCGACCTCCACCTAATGTCTGAGACTTAAAAGACACAAATCTTTGCATTCAACAGGTTTTCTTCAAGGTCAATTTACTATTCTAAGACTAGACTATACATGCAACTCCCTTACTGCTTAGAAATAAGCTTATCTATTTGTGACTTTATCACCAAAATTCAGACTTTTAATCCCTTTTCTGAAGTTCCAGTGTAGATCTTTATTATTTTTCCAGCAAATTTACCTGACTTAAAGTTTCCATCCTCCTATTGTAAATTTTATACTAATCAGGATTCTTGATCATCGTCTCTTCAGCTTCAATGTTTTTTTCTCTCTTTTTTTCTTTCCCTAATTGCATAAAATCATTGAGGAGAGTGATGCACATAAATTGCAGAAAATTCTAAACATAGTCACACACAGAAGGTACCAGTGGAGGAATTCCCTGGATATAATTTTATTATTATTATTATTATTATTATTATTATTATTATTATCATTGTTGTTGTTGTTATTATTTTATATCATGACTGGCTGGCCCCCTGGATATAATTTTAAACACACAGCGGTAACTTAATGCTACCGCTTAAGACTTTTAGATTGGTTGCAGGCCAAAAAAAAAAAAAAAGAAAAAAAAGAAAAAAGCTATTCCAAATAGGAGGCTCAGGAAAGAACAGTAGAGGCCATGACAAATTGAGGGTGACAATCTTGAAGAACAGGCAAATACTGAGTGTGCATGGTGTGGAGGCAGAAGACAAAGATGGAAAACAAGCTAGGGCCAGAACACGCTGTGCCATGTGTGTCGCTTTAGGGCTCAGCTGCATCCTTAATACAGCAGGAATTCCAGTGAAGCAAGGAGAGGACGCAAGTTCTTCTTAGTTGCTTAGGTGACAATAATAAAGGATTAAAAGGGCCTTTAAAAAGCAACAGACTTGAAAACTATAGTAAAGGTACAAATAAAGAGGACCTAATATGGAGATGGAATGTAGGGAATCAGCAGAGGCAGAAAAATACATATTTCAAAAAGACTTGCTTCAAAGAGACACAGCTGTGCAAATTCTGTTCAGAAATATATGCGAGCTGAACTGATCAATCCATAATTGTTTCATTTATCTAATTTTTAATTCATTCTTTTTGTGTACTGTGTTTGTCTGCTTCATACCAAGCAGAAAACTCTGTGCTTTAAAGTCAAATGACTGTCCTGTCCTCTCTTGACCTAGCTCCTAACACAGGAAAATGACAAGAAATAAACATAGTATAGCTTATCCCCAAAGAAGGATATATTTTTTTTGAGTGTGTGTGTATGGGTGTGTCTGTGTGTGTGTGTGTGTGTGTGTGTGTGTGTGTGTCTGGAGGAGTATGCTACTGAGCTTTCCCTAACAGTGACAAAATACCTGACAATTGCAACTTAGCAGAAACAAAGTTTCGCTGTGGATCAAAAAATGTCCATCTGTTGTCGCCTGGCTGCAGTGTTTTCTGCTGGTAAAAAGAAAGATCAAGCCAGAGGGTGTGGAAGAACCAGGAGGCTCATTTTATGGAATGTAGGAGTTGGGGAAGGAGAGGGAGAGAGGTGGGGAGAAAGAGAGAGAATAAAACGTACAAAGAAAGAACAAACACCAAATATCCCCTTCCAAGATCCACCCCACTGATGACCCTGCCCCAGAGAGTGCCTTCTTTCTAGTAATTCCACCGCCAACCCAAGAACCATTCAATTGTGAATCCATCAGAGGACTAATCCACCGATGAAGTGAGAGCCCTCGGTATCCAATCATTGTCCCAAAAGCCTATCAGCTGACATCCTTCAGGACATGGCCTTTGGAGGATGATTTAGATTTTAAGCATAACCGGTAGACAACTTGTTCAACGGGTAGTCAGAGAGAACTTTCTGGGTCAGCCAAGTAGTAACTTACTGGTTTGTAGTACCTGCAAGCAGGACTAGGGGCTGGGGTTCAATCTCTGGGCTGTTGTGTCAGCCCCACCCCCAGGGCACACTGAGATGGCAATTGAGACGGGGTGCATGGCACGTGTCTGTGACCCCAGCTTTTTGGAAGAAGTGAACAGGTGGATCACTAGAGTCCAGTCTAGTAGTGAGACCCTGAACACCCTGTAGACCCTTTCCTCAAATCAAAAAAGAAAAAAAAAAAAAAAAAAAAAAAAAAAAAAAGAACTTTCTGGTAAGGGATATTTGAAAACATAGGTGAAATAAGTGAAAGAGTGAACCCTGTAGTTTACTGAATCTGAGAGCTCTCTGGAAGATAATATGGTAACCACAATTCCTACAGCGGTGCATGGTGGGGCAGTTCAGGGAGCGGAGCTGTTCTGAGTGTGCTGCTTTGTCAGAAAATGTCTTATGCCTTTTGCTGTTGGGCCCTAATCCTGAAACCACTTATTTTTCTGCTTTGAGAGACTCTGGAGTATTCTACCAGCTTGCTTTAACCCAGTGGAGCCCTCGGGTATTGCTTGAACTCAGAGCACTGCAGGTATATGAAGATTCATCCTGCTTCAGTTTTGTTCTCCGTGCTATGCTTTGGCTTTATTTAAAAAAAAAAATTCCTGCAGAGGCTATTCATTACCCAGCAGCAGACTGCATGCAGCAAGCAGAATTGCTTTTCATAATAAAGCTATTCATCTTCCAGCATGTCAGAAGTTTCTCAAATTGATACTTATAATAAATATGATTAATACCATGTTGTATTTCCGTCATTGCTATAAAATAATTGGGAACAAATATCATATTGTGATGTTGACAGTGTTGGGCCCGCTGGGGCCAAATGGCAGGAGCAGCCAACTGTATTTCATTAATAGCCACATCGCTACAATACTATTAAGTTTTCCATAATCCTTTTTGCCCAGGGTTGATCATTCATTCCATTAGACAAACCCTTGTAGCAATCACAGTGCAAGTAAATCTGCCAGAGAAAAATCTCAGTGAGAAGGGTTCTCACGGGGCATTGACTTCCCTGCCTGGGAAGTCCTCTAGGCTGGTAGCTTATGCTGGATTTCATGTGCGAGTAAAGGATGTGAGGGCGGGCTAAGTTAACACAAGCATCAAGGTATCTCGGTTACTTTTCTCTCATTGTTGGGACAACCAAAATCAAGGAAAGAAAGGTTTACTCACAGCTAGTTGAAGTTTCAGTCCATACTTGGTTGGCTCCAAGGCAGAGCAGTACATAGCAGAGGGCAGCCTTTCATGGAGGTGGAAAATGGCAAAGAGCAAAGTTAGGGGCAGGGGCTGTAGCGAATCGCAAAACCCTCTCTCTTCCTTATATTGTAATGAGGCTGTCTGTCTCAGCCTGAGTGGAGCACTGACACCCGTAAGCGCAGCATTGGATCATGAATTAATCGCAGCCTCTAGAAGCCACCTGGATGACTGCATGAAGCTTCGAGAGGAGAACAAGTCAAAAACCATAACAGAAGGTGAGCTGCAATTTGGGGTAGCCGGGGAGGAAGAAAAGGGCCTGACGTGTAGAGGAAGGTCAGATATGTCACGCACAGCCCTTTCCAGGTTGGCCAGAATGCTCCGTTCTCAGGTCTACTGTTTCTGCCATGCAGTTATTCATTGCGCTCCAAACACATTCAACTCTTCCCAAGCGTCTTACCTTTACATTTGCAAAGTGCAACTTTCCCTTCCATGAATGCTCTCCCTGAGATCTCTTATGCATTGCAGAAAACCTGTGCCAAGCCACATTTCTTCCAGAAAATCATCTCCCGGGTACTCACTCCCCCTCCACCACACCAGTAAGGCACCACATCCGTTCACCAATATGTATCTTCTGTGGCTTGGATTCAGTTGTGCCCCCAAAGCCCCTTGAGGTCATAGGTGGGACTTTTCAGAGGTGGCTGGATCTAGCATGTGCAATGATGGGATTAAGTGTGCGATGCTGAGCTCCATGACACTCTCTCTCTCTCTCTCTCTCTCTCTCTCTCTCTCTCTCTCTCTCTCTCTTTCTCTGTCTTCCCTCAAGTTTCAGTCCTGTTCTGTTGTTCTGTCTCCTACTTTACCCACTTTCTTTACTTTTTCTTTCAAGTTTCAATTTTTTATTGTTTAAATTTAACAATGGTTATATTACATATTTTCATCATCAGATCAGTTTAGATTAATACATATAGGTATATAAGATTGATCAAACAATTAAACATTAACCCTTCTAAATCAACATTACTTTTTGTTTCTTTTCCCCTTTCTTTTCTTTGAAAGTTGACATATTGCATACTGTCCTCACAGTCGTTCTACAGAGTATAGTGTGTGGGCATGACCCACCTCCCTATTGATGTTGCTTAGAAAAAAAAAAAAAAAAGGAAAAGAATATACTTCTCTTTGGACTAAGAGGAAGCAGATACATACACAGTCAAATGTTCTGCAATTGCAGTGGGCCACCAGTGAAGCTTGTGATGTTGGAGGCTATTGAATCTAAGCCTCCTAAAGCTCATCTCACCAAT
>PVJA010026474.1:0-29507 GCA_004027025.1 Myocastor coypus
GTTTTTGAGATGCCAAACTTTTAAAAAGTCATTCAATTCAAATTTTAAAGCTGCTCCAGAAATTAAGGATAGGGAGATATCTTGGCAGTTTTGGCATGGTGGCACATGTCTGTAATCCCAGGACTGAGGAGGCTGAGATGGGAGTATCACTATGAGTCTGGGTAGCAAGACCGTGTACCAAAATACATATTTGTTTAAAAAAGAAAAGGATGTGGGACACAACCATAAGAGGGTGATGTTGCTGGCAGAATTCTGAGAATGCTATGATTGTCCTTGAATGACAGTGACTTCCCTGTGACACAACCCACACAGCTGAAGAGATGGCAAGATGGATGTTATGGTTTGTGTATAGATGTCCCCCAAAGCCTCAGGCAATCACTTAACGGTCATTGGTCATTGATCATTGTGGGTGTGGGTGTCACACCTCCCTTGGGCCAGGTGATTTGCATGTAAAGGAAGACAAGTGAGCTGTTTGAGTCGCAGCCACCTCTCCCTGCTCTCTTGCTCTTAGCTGCTGCCATGAAAGGTTGCCCCCTGCCATGTGCCACTCTGCGTTGGAGCTAGCTGAATATGGACTGCAACCTCTAGTAACTGCAAGATAAATAAACCTTTCCTTCCTTCCTTTTGAATGTCTGGTGTTTGTCCCTGCAACAAAAGAAAAGTAACTATGACAATGGACAATTGCACATACCCATAAAGTATCAGAAACTGGCATTCAAGAAATTCAGTAAGGGTAGCCAATTAAACTTTCTTCCATGAAGAAATAGCTTGTTCTACAGCACAGCCAAAAATCCTGTCTTTGAAACTTCCTAAACCTGGTCTTCCATAGAAGGATTTCTTAAAAGAACTCTGTCCAGCAAACTGATTCAAACACAGTGAATGCATCCTGATCAACGTGTACAATTTCAAGAACAGAGTCCACTTCATTAAGCCTATCTCAGTTATTCTTCTCTCATTGCTGGGACAAATACCCAGCACTCAAAAAGAAGGAAGGAAAAGTTTATTCAGCTCACAGCTCCTGGAGGTTTCATTCCATACTCAGTTGGATCCAAGGCTCAGTGGCACAGAGTGGAGATCATCCAATTCATGGTGGCAGAACAGCAATAATCACAACAGATCAACAACAGCAACTGACTAACAACAGTAACAGACAGAGAATGTCTATTTCTCTGTCTCTCGTATATTACATTCAGGCTCTCTGCCTCAGGATATTCACCCTAGACCACATCCATTACCCCAGCAATACTCAGACCCATAATCTCATCCTTGGATTACCCATAATCCCAGTGGATCATGAGTTAAGCTCAAACTCTAGAAGCCCCCACCCCATGATTACATGAGGTTTTTTTTTGGGGGGGGGGCACCTAGACACAAACCATAACAAAGTCTCCCGGTTTCTCACCCTTTGATCCCCAATTATACAGGAACATATACTTTGGGAACTATGAGCATTTGAATGATGGGTACTCAAGACTTCAGTTGCTATCAGCATAAGGGGAGCTCTAGAGCCCAGAGACTCAGAACTTAAAAATTCAGGAAAAATCATTATTTGTATTTTATATGTAGTACATGTGAAAATGGTAGTGTTTGGGGTACAATGAGTTGACTATATTGTTAAAACTAATTTCACTAGTATTCTCTCTACTTTTCTAACAAGAAAAATTAAAAAAGAAATAATATTTTTCATTTGTGGCTCTCTTGGCCTTTTATTGGAAGGTGCTACTGTAGATGGGAATAAATTAACGAGCTTCATCCTAGTATCAGCAGTACTTGAATGGGCTCACACCTTGACCTGCATGTCACTGTCAGGACCTTATTCCTTGCTGAATTCCCCTCAAAAGGACATTATTTCAAATCGTTCATTCAGTTATTTCTTAAGCCGTATGAATTACACCCAGGACCTTTATGCAGAGCTACATGGCCAGATTTTCCTTTTTTTTTAACTTTTTTTTTTTTTGAGGCCTCATCTTGCTGAGGACATACATTGCCCATAATGCAATCCAACTTGCTTTCCCCTGCCACTGTCTCCTACAGTGCTGAGGCTACATGTATGTGTCTTCATGCTCAGATTAAACCCATTCTCATATGAAATACCTGTTTATTCTTGTTTCTGTGAGCTCTCAGAGGAGTTTATTCTTATGACACATTTACCATAATTTTCCTTGTTTTTGCACATTTATTTTATCAGATTATGAATTCGTATGAAAATACGTAAGAATTTATGTGTTATGTTTGTGATCTGAGCAGTGTAGAACAATGTTTGATGCTGTTTTTGCTTCAGAATGCAAATAATTCAAGAATCGTAGACTCTTTTATGAAGTCAAGACTTATTCAGGTCCCAGAAACTATGATACAAGAGAAGAGGATACTTATAAAACCATGTTGAATTCCTCAACAAACTAAAACAAAAAATTCCTATTAATGAGATTTTCTTCTTCTGGATGTCTTCTTGGAAAAGCAAAGCCATCGTACATTACAGTATCACAATTATACATGTGTGTTTGTGTCTATAACAATACAATTCACACTACCTAAATGATTTAAAGTGGGGTATAGCCTAATTAACAGATGAATGAATAAAGACAAGATGGTATTTATACACAGTAGGGTACTATTCAGGCACGAAGAAGAATAAACTTGAGTCATTTGTAGCAAAATGCATGGATCTTGAGAATATGATGGCAAGTGAAAGGACAGTATGATGCACTAATACAGCACAGAGAAAGATATGTATCATATGTCTTCTCCTCTGTGAGAATTCCCAAATGTAAACAATTTCAAGAGCAACATGAAGAGAGACAGTAACAACCAGGGCAGTAGGCTCTGTGGTGATGGAAAAGCATCTGTGGAACACAGACAAGGGAAGATAGCATGGAAGACGAAGTGGAATTGATCAGGGTGTGATGAGCATTTATTCCATATCAACAATAAACATAGGAAGAGCAAGTTATTAGAACCCCTTTTCTTTTTGATGGTATAGGTATATAATAAATAAAGGTTCCATTCCTTTGAGGGCATATGTATATGCGTATGTATATAAGTGTCTATATGTATAATTTCTTGACAATTTTCAATCCTTTACTCCCCCTTTCACCATTGCTATTTTCCTTTCCCCAGAGCTCTTCTTTTTTCCCAAAATGACATTCTCATGACAATTTTCTATTTCTTTTTTAGTCTGCTGTTTTATGTAATTGAGTGAAATTCCTATTTTCAATTTTTAATTTTATTACTTTTAATAAGAAATAACAATGTGACAGTTTCACAACACATTAGTAGTACATTTCCAATATTTGATACAATGCATACTGTAGTCCTCCTATTAGATATACAGAGCACAGGTTGCGGACGTTATAATTTTTCTAATCACCCTCAGATTTTCTTATTGAACCAAGAGAAAGTAGTTGTATACATAATTCAATATTCCATAATCGCAGTGGGTTATTGGTAAAACTGGCAACGTAGGAAGCTGTTAATTTAAGCCTTTTACAGCTCAGCATTCTAATCTAGCTTTCTGTTCTATGCCTTGTGGTTAAACTTTTCTGCTGGGTAATTAAGGGCAAGTTTAAGCTAGACCTGTATAGTAAAACATGTGACTTTTATATCTCTCAACGTCAGTTAAATCCCCTCAGGATTAACTTTGGAACCATGTACAGTGCTTTGTAGAACTGTCATCAGGGTCAGCCATCTGGATGAGTCACAGCCATTGTTTGACCAGTTTGCTTTCTACGAAAGCCCAAGAGAATGTTTTCTCTCTAGGTGACTCTCCTTAAGTACACTATACATTGTCAACCCCTTTTCTCTGTGGTCCCATAATCCCCTTGAATAGAAAATTTGGGAAACCACTAAGTTATAGAATGTTATAGCACAGGTTCTCTTATGTCCTGAGTCCTCAATGACCTTGGAGGGCTAGGGTTAATATATTGGCTATCCTTGTAGCCCTTCTTATTCTCTAACTTTTGATCTGTAAAGAGTGATAAACTAGAAGACTTCATATATAAATGGATGTATCTTGAACATATACACATAAGTGAAATAAACCAGACCTACATGTGTAAATATCGTATAGCCTCCCTAGTGTAAAAGCTCAAAAGAAGAAATAAAAATGGAGGGTACAACACAGCTGAATAGAAATCAAGGAACTAAGGCTTGAACAACGAAATGACTGCAAGCAGAAAAGACAAGAAGCATGGCAGGGGCAAAGCCACGCACTTATATACACAGGATGAATTAGATAATGGTCCTAGGAACCTCCAAAAAGTTTTTGACACTTAGGATAGCAATGTGTAACAGTAAAAATATGCTTGGAATGCCTGTCTTTCTGGTTTTTTAGATGTGCGATGCTTCCAATGTAATTTCAGTTACGGCTATACTCTCTCTCTCTCAAGTAAATGATTGGTTTCTATGAAAACAAAAGAAGGTATTAAATGAGAGTAAGAGACTAGGAAAAAATGCCATAGGATTGACTTGCTACAATTTTGTATAGACTTAGATTTATAAATATGTAAAAATGTGTAACTGCTTTTATCACATTCTATAGAGATTTATTAGAACATCAGTGATTGACAGAAAATACCAATTCCAAGTTAAGTATAAGATGTTAGCTCAAGTACCTATGTTGTAGAGTAATAGTATCAGCAATTTTTTCTTTTAGAGGATTAAGAATATAATTTACAGTCTGTTTTCAATTTTGTGGGGAATATCCACAATAATTTCCGGTACCTGTCCTAGTTTATATTCTCACCAATAATGTAAAATTGCTTCTTGTCCCTCACGTCTTTACTAACATTTATTATTTGAGTGTGTGTATGTGTGTGTGTGTGTGTGTGTGTGTGTGCACACGCGCATTACACTGATGACAGCTATGAAAGCCTTGTTCTACACCTGTATACTTTTGTACTAGAAATAACAGTTTTCCAATACTATTGTGCTTTCTTTAACTCACACCTGTGTCATAGTTTTTTTTTTTTTTTGTCTTTTTGAGACAGGGTCTCGCTATGCAGTTGAGGCTGGTCCTGAGCTCACTTTTGTAGCCCAGGCTGGTCTCGAACTCACACCAATCCTCCTGCCTCAGCCTCCCGAGTGCTGGGATTACAGGCGTGAGCCACCACGTCTGGCTTGTGTCATAGTTTTAAGCCTTTTTCAAGATGAGTTTGGCCATGTGACTGAGTTTAGTTCAATGAAATGGAATAGAAATTAAATATGATGATGGCGGGATTGACCCTTTGCCAAGCTTCCAACCTCCTTTTAACCTTTGCAGTAGCTTACTGCAGTAGCCTTTCACCAGCCAACCAGAGAATGGGAAGCCACAAATAACACCTGTCCTGTTTGACTGTTCAGCAGACTATCTCCTCGGACCCTAACTCCTCACATTGAAGTCTAGGGTACAGGAAATATAAGTGGCCAAATTTCATTTCTCTAAACCTGTAAAGGCTGAGAGTTCTATGTTATGAGTTACCCACTTGAGTAATAAATCTCCAAATATGACATGTGCGCTGTCTTAGTCCATCTGTGCACCTATGAAAGCATAAACCATTTGTCCTGGGCAATAGTTACAGAGGCTGAAGATTCCAAGGCATTGTGGGAGCGGAACCAGTGATTGATGATTGTTATTCTCGTCTGAAGATGTTGTCTTATGGCTGTGTCTTTACCCAGTAGAAGAGCATAGAGAAAGCAGTGGATGCACTCATCTTCTCTCAGGTGCTTCAGTGAAAGTGCTTAGCACACACCTGTGAAAAAAATATTCCGAGCCTTGCTAACTGCCAACTGCCTCATCCCTTAATATGATCGCCATGTGGTTTAGATTTGACTATGCAAATTTTGGAGGGACACAAATATTGAAATTATAGCAACTGCTTTGTACATTTCCCTAACATAATCAGCAGATTTGCATTTTCTAGTATCGGTCTGTCTATCTCTGTTCTTATACACAGATGCATATTCTGTCTGTCTCCCTATATCTCTATAATCTTCTTCCTCTTCCATTTTACATATAGCGGCACCTTTCACTAACTTCTTTTTTTATGACCTCCATTCTCAGGCTAAGCTTCCTTATTCTTACAAAAAGATTCTATAGCCTCTTTTTTATTCAAAGCCCTGGACAGTGTGGCCATTTCAAATTACATATATATTATCCTGTAGTAAAATATAAGGAATCAAAGACGTAGACAAATAAAGAGAAAAAACAGAAATACTGAATCTGCAAAAAGATAAATTAAGTAAATCCCTTGAAGCCATACATAGAGGCAAGGACTCTATTTTTGTACAAAAGATAAATACCATGAATCAACAAATATGATTATATTGGAATTTTAAGTTTCTGTGCAGCAACGAAGGAAGGGCAAAAGGACTTTTAAATGAATTGAAGAAAAAAATGAAACTAAGGGCTTTTAGAAATTGAAAGGAGAAAAGAGTTGGTTAGAGCAGGAAGGGAGGGGTTGGGAACAAAAACAAGAATTTTGATGTGTTCTGTATCTGTTCTCTCTAAAATAAATGTAATTATTATTACTGAAAACATGAAGCACTGTAGAATACTCTTCAGACTCCCTGCCTTGTGTGCACCCAATGCCAGGAGAACTTCCTTTAGGTCTTGTCAATCAAAAATACCTCCAGGCACTTCCACCCTGGTGCTGTTGGGATTTGGTGTTGCCACTCCTTCGGGTCCAGCTGTCCCTTCAACTGCACACCAGGGGAACCAACTGCAACTTTCGTTTCAATTGAATGTTTCCCAATTGTCAACCAGTTTTCACAGCTGCATATATTTCTTTACCTCTAGGCCTTTGGTTCTCTTGTCACACGATCAATAATTTCCCTCTGGATTCTTTCTTTCTTTTCATCGCTGTCTACTCATGTGCTGTAGAACATTAAGTCCGTCTTCTTACAATGCTTAAATCAATAATCTTAGTTGAAAATTTGATTTTTTTTTTTACTAACTTCTTTCTTGGAAAAGTAGACATACATAAACCACAAGCACTATATCCTATGATTTCACAAAGTTAACATGTATGCTATTTCGATATATTATGGATTCTTGGTAGGCTTCACTAATCAAAGCTGATACTCTTTCATGCTGACTCTTTCATGCTGTACCTGTATTCCACATGAGAACTAAGAAACAGATAAGGCAGTCTCTAGTGATTTACATGCAGAAATAAATTAAAGCTCTTTTTTCTTTCAGCTCTGTTCTAATACCTCATTTTGGGAATGGGAAAACCATGTCCGAGATGATTAAATGAATTGCCAAGGCCACCAACAGTCTTGGTTTGCTCCCCCCCCCCCCGTTTATATTTCTTTTTTCTTTCCCCAACCAGCATAAAGAGATTTGTCCACAGCCTATGAGACTGGATTAGAAAAAGATGATTGGAAATATCAAGAAATGTAGTTGGCATGAATTCAAGTTCAACCAGATTTTCTTTGAACAATGATTATTCCAGTATCTTAGGAAGACACTGAAGAGCAATACTTGTCACTCCATTAAAATGTCTTTAAAGATCAAAGCAAAAGAGAAGTTTGTAGGACTAATGAAAGGCCTGAATGTAAAGTTCAAGAGAAAGAAACAAGAGTCTCGTGAAAACAGGATTACACGCAGCACAATCTATGAATTCCCATGAGTATTGGAAAGACAGGATTCAGCGTTGGCCACACGATGTTTTAGAAAAGAGAGGAAAAACAAAATCAGCCAAGTCTTGAGGGGGATTAGAAGCTGTTTATGCTTTATCCTTTGTATACAATAAAATACACTGGTAAGAAAAATTGATCCTGGTTCGTTTTCTCATTCGGATTTTATGTCCCTACCTCAGCTTTCTGGGCTTAGACTCAGGCCGTACACGTTTATGTGAAATGGGCTGATGTTTTCGAACTGCCTTTCAATAATTATAGGTCTCCCCAGGAAAGTGGCTTTATAGACGAATTTTATAAAGGCTTTAAAGATTTTTATTATGAAGGATGCAGCCCTTCCACAATTATTAGTTTTAAAGGTGCTTTGTAGACATTGCTAGTGGAACAGCTATTGATCCCCGCACAGAGGGGAGACTCACTCTGGTACCCCCACATGAATGCTGCATCTCATAAACTGGCATAGCAATGCTGTGAAGTGAAATGATCATTTTCCTTCCTGAAAGGCCTCTCATCCCTACTAATGGAGACAGAATAAATTCGAGGTCTGTGGGAAAGAGTTACCACAAGTTTCACTCAGTTCCACACAGTAACATTGCACGCCATAATCAACTTCACAGTGCTGTGAAGTTTGCTCAGGAGTGGAGTGCTGGACTTATTAAACTGCAGTCCTATAGAATATGGATCAGACCCTGTGCTCTGCCGCCTGGCTGTCCCGAATTAGCCACCATCTCCTTTGCTGGGCACTTCTCAGTTTTCCAGGAAGCATGTCTGCGCGAGCCTATCTTCTGTTAATTTGCTGCTTTCCTGACGCCTGCAGGACAGAGTTCCAACTGTACCACAGGACATGCTGCTCCTGGAATCTGATTCTTATAAATTTGCTCCCTTTCCTTGCTTCCGCATTCGCCTCATAAACAAGCCTCGCCAAGCAGAATCATCTCATTCCGTGGACAGCAGAGTTCAGGCGTGAGTTTCCAGGCCACTGGGCAGGGCCATGGGAGTGGTAGAGCCAAAAAATTATGGGTTTTAATTTATGGGTCTTCATTTAGTAAATGGCCTTGAGGAAAATATTTAATATCTTGCACATTGTGTCATAAATGAGCACAATGTTAGTAATAATAAACCTGGTGTGTGGTGTCACATACTTATAATTCTAAGATGGGATCCCATGTCTGAACTCAGCCTGGCCAATTTCAAGACTCAGTGAAAGTCTGTCTAAAAGCAACACATAAGTAAATAAATAAATAAATAAACAAATAGACAAATATTGGCAGTGCAGCTCAGTATGCCCTGAGTTCAAATATATACATATATATATATATACACATATATATACATATGCATATAATTATATAACTATGCATTCAATTATATATATTCAATAATCTCTGTTTAATTATATGTATTTAATTATATATATTCAATTATATATATTCAAATAAATATGTATTCATATATATATATATATATATATATATATATCCGTTGATTATATGACACAATGGGAAGTGTATAACAGACAAGGCTGAGTGTTAAAATCTCTGAATCCTACTTTTCTCATCTATCAAATAGAAACAGTGGAATGGGCCCTATAAGATCAAATGTTATCACAGACATAAAGCACCCTGCACAATGCCCAAAATGAAATGATTTTTAAAAATGTACTTTTATTTGTACTTTAGCTTACTCAAATGAGAGCCATATGGCATTTAAGTTTGTGTGCCTGAGTTGTTTCACATAAAGAGCATTGTAAAGGAATGATTCAAGGAAACAGGAAGATAGACCTTTTGCCAATGGGAAGGAATCTGGAAGACTCAGAGTGAGGGGAGGAAGGGAGGAAAGGAAAGGTCAACAGATTTTTTTTTTTTTTTTTTTGTCTTTTTGAGACAGGGTCTCGCTATGTAGTTGAGGCTGGTCCTGCGCTCACTTTTGTAGCCCAGGCTGGTCTCGAACTCGCACCAATCCTCCTGCCTCAGCCTCCCAAGTGCTGGGATTACAGGCATGAGCCACCACGCCCGGCTAAGGTCAACAGATTTAAGGTGTGTCACATACCAGCACCAAGCACAATGAAGGAAAACATGAACTAAAGAATATTAACAATAACAGCAACAATAATGATAATAATAATAACAACAACAACAGCAATAATAATAATAATAATAATAATAATAATAATAATAATAATAATGGGGAGTGGGCAGTGAGACATGGTGGCATGCATCTGGAATCCCAAAACTTGAGAGGCTGAAAAAGGAAGATTGCCATAAGTTCTAGGAGGAGTTGGGTGGGAATAGAATGGTATAAAAAAGAGCCAAGATACGTGATGTACATGAGCCTAAGATGAGTGCAAATTTCATGTATTATAAGTATGTGTACATAAAATAAAAATGTTTAAATAATAAACATTATTGCTATCATGGCTTCCATACAAAAGCACCATGCTTATAGTCACCGTTAATCACCATTCCAACCTTGCAGTGCTAGATGTGGAGGTGAAGTCGCACAGAGGGGCCGGGTTATTCACTTGTTTTCTTTGAATAAGCATTCTTTTAAATACTTTCCATTGTGTTCCAACTCTGATTCCACATGATGGATGCATAAAGACAAATGTGAAATGAAAGCGCTTGTTCACAGGAAACTTCTGTAAGAAAGGGGTTATTTTAAGCGGTAGAATATAACACAATTAGAGGAGAGAAGATTCGCATGTGCCCTGTGAATATTTCTTTTGCATTCAAGAAAGCTTCACAAGGGGCTGGGGAGATAGCTCCCTGGCAAAAGTACCTGCCTGGCAAATGCAAGGTCATGAGTTTGAACCCCAATAACAGAAAAACAAAAAAAACCTTCATGAAAGGGCTAGAAATTTGACAATAAAGGAAAGGTGGTTAGAGAAAAGTACTCTGAGTAGCAATCGGGGTAGCAATTGGAGCACATAGCAGTACAGAAAATGTCTGTAGAATGCTGGATCAAAGGGAAACATTAGAGCATCTAGGGCAGACAAAGGTTTGGAAACGAAGTCTGGCAGGACTCGTGGGTCCCATGTAGTCCCAGAAGCTTTTGGAACAGCAGAAGGGCATGGTCAGAAAAATGTTTAGAAAGGTGAATCTGAAAGGAAGCAGAGAAGGGACTGAATACACATTTAAAACCAGTTAGCAGATTGCTCTAATACCTTCTCAGATGCAAATGTTACATTTTTGATATACAGATACACGTTACTTTAACTAGGTCTTAACCATCCAGCAGAAAACTCTAACCAGGAGGTATAAAAGGTAAAGCCATATTAATATGCTGAGCTGTGAAAGGCTCAAGTCAACAGCTTCCAACATTGACAGTTCTGCTTATAACCCACTGCTGCTATGGAATATTGTACTATGAATACTACTACTTTCTCTTAGTTCAGTGAGAAGAGATATTTGTATTCATAGTGTTTAGAAAAGCTATCATGTCTGCATCTTGTACTCTGAACAACTGCTATGAAGACAACAATATGTGTTGTGTTAATTTTTGTGGCTGTCCTACTAACGTGTTTTGATACTGTCTCATTGTTATTTTTTCTCATTAAAATTGATAAAAATTTAAAAAATAATCCAGGTAGGAGTAACTAAGGAATTTGTAGTGTATATTAAAAAGAATCTGGATGGGAGAGAGGCTGCATGGTTCTACGTGAGAACGTTATGTAGCTCTGGCCATGTGAGAAACACTACTTTGTATTAATTATTGCCACGTTTGCACAGATAAACTCTGCAATTAGGATTTTAAACAACAGAAGGTTTTTTTTTTTTCCATTAAAAGTAAATTTTTTTAGTGAATGAGCCCTAGTGAATTTCCTACAGCCACATGTACAAACGGGATGCAACCAGGATCAGAGCCCATGTTGGTCTTAGGTACGGGGTTCTCCTACACCATCTTCGGGAGCAAGACCTGGTATCCTTCACCCTTCACCCGCCGGTCCAGGTGAGGGAGAGCGCAAGTGCACGAAGTTAACAAGAGACTTCAAAGGAACAAGGGGTAGATGGCTTAAATCTCGCATGTCATTTCACAGTGGGAACTCCACAGACAATGCGGGAAAACGTTGGTGATTTATTACTCATAGCTAAAAGCAAGTTTTCAAACAATATGAATTTCTGTTATGAAATTAAGTATTTTCAAGGGCCGGCCAAATAGTTCAGTGGATTAAAGCGCCTGTTCAGGTAGACACAGGGGCAGGTGGGTACGATGCCCAGCCTATCGTGCCAGACATTCCCCCTCGCTAGAACGATTGATCTGTCTCTGTCTCTGTCTCTGTCTCTCTGTCTCTCTGTCTCTCTCTCTCTCTCAATATCTTAGTAAGTACTCCTGAAGTCCTTTGACTGGCTAATTTTGTCTTTCTATACTTTCATAGTAGCTATTATTTCTTGAGTAATTACTGTGTCAGGAACTGTGATAAAACTTTATGGCCATTTTCTTATTTAATCCTTAGATTGGTTTTATGAGGAAGGCATTAATGTAATTATCACTATTGCTATTATTATTGTTATTACCCTTAACCTAATATGAAATGGAAACTTATGGAAAGTTAAATGCAATGCCTAGAGCCTGGGAATGCGATCAGTTATGACTACACATCGTGTGCCTTTTAGTGATGGACCGTTCCTATTAAGTCTGCCTCTTTCATGGACTCATTTTTTAAACCATGGGACACAACTTTATTATTCATTAATTTTTCTCCAGATAAATTATATTTTGACAATTTTATAATTTGATTTATCCAGATCATAAAAGCTATAGAAATAATAATATTACCGTACTGTTCTTTAAAACTTGTAAAGGAAATAGACGAACTTGCTAAAAATGTGAGTAACTGAAATGACAAAATAATGAAAAGTAGTTCTCCTGAAAAAACAGCATTATGGTGCACATTCCAAAGAATACTACTGTGGACCTTCTCCCCCTAATCCACTTGTAGAATTCTCAGAAACGCAAAGAACAGAAGTTAGCACATACGCCTGTGTACTCTTTAGTCTATTTATTTTTAAAGAGCAGGGTCATACTATATATTTTTCTATATACTTCTTTTGTTGAAAGTTCCTTGAATGGTAATTAATTACTCTTCTATAATTGCACATAAGGAAATTATGTTTGGAATTCATGTAGAGTATCTCGTTGAAGACATATATTTTAGTATAATTGAGACTTTTTGGAAATTTAGAGAATGTTCTCATACATATGTGACCAAATGTATTTATAGGATACATTCTTAGACATTAAATTGCTCGGTAGAAAAATCTGTGAAGGCTTTTATCATAATTACAGCAGCCAAAACAAGTATGTAGGGTTGGGGATATAGCTCTGTGGCACAAGTGCCTGCCTGACAAGTGCAATGTTGTGAGTTTGAACCCCGCTCCCACAAAAAAGAAAAAAAAATAGTATGTATGAACATATATATATATATATATATATATATATATATATATATATATTCATCTGTGATATGTAAAAATAACTGCTTTCCTATATCTACAAGCTTTTTTATATCTACAGGTTTAAATTTAGCAAAACAATAAATACAAATAAAATCTTGTATTATTTTTGCAATATTTTATTTATGTGTTTGTTTGTTTGTTTGTTTGTTACAGAGTTTCTCTATGCAGCTCAGACTCACAGTGATCCTCCTGTTTCAGCCTCCCAAAGTCTGAGATTGTAGGCATGTGCCACCACACCCAGTTTCAGGGCCAGCCTGATGTGCTCGAGGTTTTGAGGACTGACACAGCATGTGGTACACTGCCAGGGATGAAACTCCGGATCTTGCACTTTCCAGGCAAGCCCACAGCCTGCTCAGGTATCTCCCCATGCCTTTGTTGTTATTTCAGTTGGCTTTTCCAAGTATGGGAAAACTTTCTAGTTTTCTGTTTGCTGTTTCTTTATCTGTGTGTGCTTCTGCATGGGTGAATATTTTTGAACTCCATGTCAGCGTACCTGGCCCAGTTCATATTGAGCAATAACTACATGTTTCTCATTTACTGGTGAAAGTTCCTCATTTTTCAAAGTGCACAGGTATTTTCCTTGTGAGTTGCATATTAAATTCTAACACTGTACTTTTTGCCATTCTGAGAGAGCAAATTTAGTTTGTAATTTGACTTTATTTCACTATGCCATCATCATATATGCATAAAGCATGCTTTGGTCATATCCAAAAGCACTCAAAGTATGTCTTTTTATTTTGTTCATTTTTTTATTTTTTGGTGGGCCAGGTGGGGCTGGCCCAGCATGTGGCGCCAGGGTATTGAACCATGGTCCCTTGTGCCTACCTAAACAAGTGCTTTGGGCCACTGAGCTATGTCACTGGCCCCCAAAGTATGTCTTTAATAATATGTCTATGTTTTAGTATTTTGGGGTATCATGAATATAAAGTTTAAAAAGATTTTCCTTCAAGAAACTTTTTTAAAGAAATTTTAATTTAAATTAAATTCTCTTTCAAAGCATACATAAGACAAAAAAGTTAGACATGTTTGACTAGTAGCATGTGGATTTTTGATATATACATATATTTTATAAATTTTAAAGTTTGCTTATTCTAATATGTAAAAACATTAAAGCATGCATTTACATGTAGTACCACGTGATTCATCAATATAAATATTTATTGTGCTATTTATTTGAGGTGCTGCTAGTTGAACTTGGGGGTTTTTGCATTTAGAGCAAGTGCTCTCCTAAGCCAGGCATTCAGTAATGAAAGAATAACTAGTGGGGAGCCAGAGACACAGCTTGGCGGCCTACACGCCAGCACTGCAAGTCAAGGACCGAGGTTCAGTGCTGGTACCACGTAGTGCTGGTCCTGCACATTGTCTGCCACCAAAACCAGGTGTGCTGTGACATCCCTGCAATCCCAGTGCTGAGAAGGCTGAGACAGGAGGCTCACTGTACAAGGCTCTGTACCAAGTAAATAAATATTTTAAAGAAAGAATAACTAATTGGAATTTATTGGAATAGCATATTCCATTATTTTGATATATATATTTTGACATTTTATATTTGGAGAGATACATACATTGGAAAATGTCTACATCGTGACAAACATATTTGTTATCTTATTATAGAGAGGTCCTTAAAAATCTGTTCAAGATACACAATATTGTATCAATTAATTATATCTGTATTACCTCAATTTCTGCATTATACGTATTGCCCCATATATCTCCTGAACATTTTGAATGATACCGTGTTTATTTTTATGTGAAAAATAAGATGAAAATTTCATTTTAACTGTTATATCCATACCAAATCCATGCCTAAACCTGACCTCCTGTTCAAAACAAGGTGATACAATAGTTTTTCTGGTGTAAACTTAGACTTATCATTAAGAAATATTATATTCTCCTAATTTGTTAGTTTTTTGATAGCACAGTAGCACATAGTTTAGCTGTATTTAATAGTTCTTTGCTTTCTCTTCTTCTTCAGAAATGTTCCCGGCAATTTCTTTGTGTTTATATTCTAAATATAATTTTGAAATCGTATTTTCAAATTTCTGAGTGAGACATTATAGTAATGTAATTGTTAGAATTGCATTGTATGTATAGTAATTATATATAAAGGTATAATACATATATATGCATATATATGTATATATATGTATATATGTATATATGTATGTATATATGTGTATATGTATATGTATATACCTTTTTATATACTTACACCATCTTATAAAGCAAATAGAAATCTTTTGTCTATTGGATTCTTGTATTAGCATCATCAGAGATTCACAACATTCTGCCTTCATACAGACCCAGCACATACCTTGCTAGAGTTAGGAAATTAATCTTTATTATCATATTTATGAATGAGATATTTTTGCATTAAATAGTATAGTGATTATACTATTGCTCTTGCATAATTATAAATGTTACTGGAACTTCATTAACCAATTTAACCAATTGCTTTAAAAGTATTTCTAATAATTTATGTGTTCCATTAATATGTATTTTCATATGCCAACAATAATTCTCCTTTTTTTTTTTTTTTTTTTTTAGTCTTTTTGACACAGGGTCTCACTATGTAGTTCAGGCTGGCCTTTAGCTCACTTTTGTAGCCGCAGCTAGTCTCGAACTCGCATCAATCCTCCTGCCTCAGCCTCCTGAGTGCTGGGATTATAGGCATGCGCCACCACACCCGGCAATTCTCCTTTTTTGGATATTTTTCTTCCTTCTTTTTCCCAAATGTAATGGCTATAAACACCCAGGAAAATGTTAAATAATAGTCAGTGTAGTTTGTTTTTCATTCTGTCTTGACTTTCATGAAATTCTTTTCCTTCAAAATCAATAATTTTAATTGGCATAGGGTTAGTGAACTATCTATTGATGTAATATTTTATTTAGCATTTTAAATATAAAATATATTCATTTTTTAATTGATTGGCTTATTAATTCAGATAACCATGCAGATTTTTTTATTTAAGATATTGAGTAATAATAATGTGACATTTTAACTTGAGTAAGACTTCCTTTACTAGAAAAAAAAATGTACTCACTTATAATGTGTTATCATAATAACTTATCTGAAGATTTATCCTACTTTCTTTCTTTTTTTTTTTTTTTGAGGAACTGGGGATGGAACTCAGGCTCTTGCGCTTGTCACATAAGCCCTTATTGTACTGAGCTATTTCCTCAGCCCCTTATCCTACTTTCTAAGACTGTAGGATTCTTTTATATCACTATTCAGAGAAGGAAATATCTGGGGTTGTTTTCTATTTTTCCTAATTGTCTGATTTTAGTGTCAATAGTGTGCTTTTTCAATTACTAACCCCCTTTCAGCACAAACATATACACATTTTAAAATACTTAATAGTCTATTTTATTCCAAAGTGACAACATTTCATTATCTTTATTAACTGTGCACTTTCTGCTTGCAAAATAATTCGGGGTTTACTTACTAATTCTCATCTTCTGCTTCCCTCACTTTTATTCCAATTTTCATTTTTAAACCTCTTTACATGATTAACTCATTTATTTTCATGTTTTGTTTCTATAGTACTGTGTTTAGAGCCATGAATTATCACTTAAATAAATTATGGCTTCATTATATAACTTTATTTTTTATTTTTTGTATCTGCTGTAATTTATTTTTTATTATGTTTTTAAGAGTAAAAATAGTAGAAACAAAACGGAAGAAAAAAAAACAGTGACAAGAGTACATATAGTACAGAATTTCAAAACAAGAAAAATTTAATGGTTGCATTACATATTTTCATCATTAAATCAGTATAGATCAACAGACATAGGTATGTAAGACTGATCAAACAACATTAGCACTTTCAATAAACATTAATTTTTTCAACTTTTCCAATTGCATTTTGTATTTAAGTCACTCTTCTAAAAAAAATTATAAGGGTTGAGAATGCAGAAAACTCAGGGTCCTGAGACTGATTCCTGGTGCCGCCCAAAATATCTTTCTTTCTTTCTTTCTTTCTTTCTTTCTTTCTTTCTTTCTTTCTTTCTTTCTTTCTTTCTTTCTTTCTTTATTCTTTTGGGTCCTTAAGCTAGGGAGACTATATGATATTTGTATATGTAGGTCTGGTTTATTTCACTTATGAGTATATGTTCAAGTTACATCCATTCCTATATGAAGTCTTCTAGTTTATCATTCCTTAGAGCTGAATAGTATTCTGTTTTATGAAAATACCATATCTTTTTCAACCATTCTTCAGATGATGGGTATTTTAGTTGTTTCCAGGATTTAGATATCACAGATTGTGCTGCTATCAACATAGGTGCACAGATTTCACTATGACATGATGTTTTCAGTTCTTCTGGAAAAATTCCCAGTAGGAGGATAGCTGGATTGAATGGGATTTCCAGCTCTAGTTTTCAAAGGAGTCTCTACACTGCTTTCTATAATGGTTGCACTAGTCTGAATTCCCACCAGCAGCGGAGAAGCGTTCCTTTTTTCCCCACAGCCTCTCCAACATTTATTGCTGGTTGATTTCTTTATAGTAGCCATTCTTCCTGGTGTGAGATGGTATCTAAGTGTTGTTTTTATTTGCATTTCACGAATGGATAGTGATGTGGAGCATTTCTTCATGTATTTATAGGATTCTTGAATTTCTTTCTCTGAGAAGCGTGTTTTCATCTCACATGCCCATTTCTGGATTGGATCTTTGAATTTTGAGACCCTAATGGTTTTTAGTTCTTTATAAATTCTAGATAGAAGACCTCTGAATATTTATTAGTTAATTTTTTTGAAATTTGTGGGTTGTCTTTTCACTCTGTTAGTAATTTCTTTTGACATGGAAAAACTTTTCAGCTGGAGGAGGTCTCATTTGTTGATTATTTCACATGTTAAACGTGCATATGTCCATGAACTCTTTGCCTATCCTGATGTTTTTAAGATTTCTTCCGACTTTCTCTTCTAGGAGCTTTAGGGTTTCTCTTTTAATATTTAGATCATTAATCCATTTTGATTTTAGTTTAGTGCATGGTGATAGACCTTGGTCAAGTTTTAGTTTTCGACATGTGGAGAGTCAGTTTTCCAGCACCATTTGTTAAAGAGGCTATCTTTCTTCCAGTAAACATGTTTGGTCCCTTTGTCAAAAATAAGGTGGCTGAGTGTATTTTGTTTACTTCTCCATCTTCTAATCTATTCCATTGATCCTCAGGTCTATTTTTTTTTTTTTTTTTTTTTTTTTTTTTTTTTTTTTTTTTTTTTTTTTTTTTTTTTTTTTTTTTTTTTTTTTTTTTTTTTTTTTTTTTTTTTTTTTTTTTTTTTTTTTTTTTTTTTTTTTTTTTTTTTTTTTTTTTTTTTTTTTTTTTGCCAGCACCATGCTGATTTTATTACGGTAGCTCTGTAGTATAATTTTAGATCAGGAATTGTAATGGCTCTTACCTTACCTTTGTTGCCCTGGATTGTCTTTGCAATTCTGGGTCTTTTTGGTTCCAAATAAAGTTAGGAATGACTTCTCCAGGTCTGTGAGGTATGTTGAGGGTATTTTGATAGGAATTGCATTAAATTTATGTAACAATTTAGAGAGTATGGCCACCTTCACAATGTTAATTCTTCCTATCCAGGAGCAGGAAATATCTTTCCACTTTCTGAAATCCACTAGGATCTCTTTCTTCAGAGTACTGTAGTTTTCATTGAAAAGCTCTTTTACTTCTTTCGTTAGGTTAATTCTTAAATATTTCATTCTCTTCGGTGCTATTGTAAAAGGTATTGTTTCTTTAATTTCTCTCTCAGTTTCTTTGTTATCTGTACAGAGGAATGCCATTGACTTTTGTGTGTTAACTTTATAACCTGATATGCTACTGAATTTGTATATTAATTCTAATATCTTAATGGTGGAGTTTTTGGGGTCTTCCAAATAAATTATCATGTCATCTGCAAATAATGATAATTTAACTTCTTCTTTACTTATTCTTATATCTTTTATTTCTCTCTCTTGTCTAATGGCTGTAGCTAATGATTCCAGAACTATATTTAATAGGAGTGGTGATAGAGGATATGCTTGTCTTGTACCAGATTTGAGAGTAAAACGCTTCAGTTTTTCCCCATTGAGAATTATGTTAGCTGTTGGATTAACATGGATGGTTTTTATCAGATTGAGGTAGAGTCCCTTTATTCCTATGTTCTGCAGTACTTTGAACATGAGTGAGTGTTGGACTTTGTCAAAAGCCTTTTCGGCATCAATTAAGACAATCATGTGATTTTTGGCTTTGGCTCTATTGATACAGTGTATCACATTTATAGATTTGCATATATTGAACCATCTTTGCATTCATGGGATGAATCCTACCTGGTAATAGTGTATAATCTTCTTGATGATTTGTTGTATTCTAGTGGTAAGGATTTTATTGAGAATTTTTGCATCTATGTTCATGAGAGAAATTGGCCTGTAGTTCTTTTTTAGTTGTTTCTCTCTCTGGTTTTGGTATCAGTGTAATACTTGCCTCTAGGAATGATTTTGGATGGATTGCTTCCTTTTCAATTTCCTTGAAGAGTTAGAGAAGTATTAGGTTTATTTCTTCTATAAATTTCTTGTAGAATTCAGTGAATCCATCAGGTCCTGGACTTTTCTTTGTCGGTAGGCTTTTTATTACATTTTGTATTTCATTGTCTGTTATTGGGTTGTTGATAGTTCTTTTATTTTGAGTCAGTTTTGGTAATTTATACTTTTCTAGGAATCTGTCTGTTTCTTCTGTGTCTTCAATTCTATCAGAGTACAGATTCTCAGAGTAGCTATTTATGATCATCTGAATCTCTGTTGGGTCTGTAGTAATTTCACCCTTCTCGTTCTTTATTGCTTGAATTTGAGTCCTTTCTTTCCTCTTCTTGATGATGTTAGCTAGGGGCTTATCAATTTTATTTAATCTTTCAAGGAACCAGCCTTTTGATTCATTAATTCTTTGTATTTTGTTTTCTTTGTCTGAATTGAATTGATTTCTGCTCTAATCTTTATAATTTCCTCCCATCTTTGAACTCTTGATTTTATTTCCTCTTCTATTTCCAGTCGGTTTAGTTGTTGCCTTAGTGTATTTATTTGTTCCCGTCTGTCTTCTTAATATGTGAGTTTAGGGCTATAAATTTCCCTCTAAGAACTGCTTTCATTGCATCCCATAAATTCCGATAAGTTGTGTTTGAATTTTCATTAAATTATAGATGTTGTATAATTTCTTGTTTAATTTCATCTGTAAATCACTGATTGTTGAGAAGGGTGCTATTTAATTTCCATGTATTTCTGGGGTTCTTGTGGTTTCTTTTGTCATTTATTTCCAATTTCATTACACTGTGGTCAGATAGTATGCATGGGTAGTTTCTTTTTTTCTTGCATATACTTAAGCATGACCTATGGATTAATATGTGGTCTATTTTAGAAAATGTCCCATGTGCAGCTGAGAAAAATGTGTATTCTAAAGTGTCTGGGTGGAACACTCTGTGTATGTCCACTAAGTCAAGTTGTTCCAGATTCTGCTTCAGGTCTGCTACTTCTTTGCTAACTCTTTGTCTGCTTCACCTGTCTTTTTGGGATAAACGGGTGTTAAGGTCTCCTGTTAGGTTTGCGGTATTGGATATGAGATGTTTCATGTCCATTAAGGATTATCTTATATAAGTCGGTGCTCCTATATTCAGTAGATACATATTTATGAGTGTTACCTCTCCGTCTTGAATATTTCCCCTAACTAGTATGTGATGTCCTTCTTTCTTTCATTTGACCAAACTTGGTTTGCAGTTTAGTGTGTCTGCAAACAAGATTGCTACCCCTGCTTTTTTCTGAGCTGCTGGAGCATGTAGTATTGTTTTCCACCCTTTAACTTTTAGCCTATGTGTTTCTTTATGAGTTAAGTGTGTTTCTTGTATACAGCCTATGGTTGGATTTTGCTTCCTTATACACTCTGCCAGTCTATTTCATTTAATTGGAGAATTGAGACCATTTACATTGATGGTTATAATTGAAATGCATTGACTGATGATTGGCATGCGTTTTGCTTACTACTGTTTACCTCTTTTTCTACTGTGTTTAATTGGTTGCCCTATTTGGTGGGTTTTTTCTGTTCTCATTTTGAGTTTGGGTCGTTATGGTCTCTCTTTAATTTTTTTTTAATATATCTTGTAGGGTTGGCTTTGATGTCATGAAATTCTTTAGTTGTTCTTTACCATGGAAGTATTTCATTTCTCCATCATATCTGAAGGAGAGTTTTACTGCATATAGCAGTCTGAGCTGGAATTTATTTTCATGGAAGACTTGAAGCACTCTGCTCTTTGCTCTTCTTGACTTCATGGTTTGTGAAGAGAAATCTGCCATTATTCTGATGGGTTTTCCTGTAAATGTGATCTGCTTCTTTTCTCTAGCAGCTTTTTATATTATTCTTCTGCTGGATTTCTGGGATCTTGGTTATTATATGTCTGGGTGTGTTTTTAATTGGGTTGATATTATTTGGAGTTCTATATGCTTCAGTTACCTGAATGTCTGATTGTTTTCTCAAATTTGGGAAGTTTTCTGCTATTACTTCTGCCCATATTCTTTTTATATCATTTGTGTCAACTCCTTCTTTCTCTTTGATTCCTATTAGTCTCATGTTGTTCATTTCTGCATCATTTTGCAGATGTTGAGTTATTTTTGCCTGCATCCTGGTTGTTTTTAAGAGATTCTTTCTTACCTTTTCAGTAGCTGCAACGGTTTCAAGATCTGAGATTCTATTTTCACTTTAGTTCATACAGTTTTGCCAGCTTGTGACTGAGATTTTATTTTCTTGTATATCTCTTTCAAACTGTTTCATATGATCTATTTTTTTCCTATATTACTCACTCAGGAAGTCCACCATTTTTCTATTCTCTTCTAATTTTTTTTATCAATGTCATCTTTAGTAGTAGTGAAGTCTCTCATTATAGTTATCCTCCCTCTCTCTCTCTCTCTCTCTCTCTCTCTCTCTCTCTCTCTCTCTCTCTCTCTAGTTCAGAGATTATTTCTGCTCTGTTCTCCTCTCTACCTTTCTGTAGTTGTTCTCCTACTTTAGATGCAATTAATTTAGACATGTCTTTTTTTAACTTCAGTGGTTATTTCTGCCCTGGTTTTCCCTATACGTTTCTGTAGTTGTTTTTCCACTTCAGAGTCTATTAGTTCATGCATTTCTTTTTTTACTTGACATGTTATCTCCGATCTGAGTTGCTCTATACATTTCTGCACTTGTCTGTTTACCTCAGAAGCTCATGATTCACAGATTTCATCTGAGTGAGTCCCATTCTCTTGTATGGCAGTGTCTCCTGTATCTGTTACAGGTGGCTTCGGTACCTGAAATTGCACCTTGTTCCTTGTCTGTATCATTCTGTATAGCAGTGACCTTTGGTTCAGGACTGAGTGCCCACGGTTACTGGTTCAGTCTGGGCTGCTGGGTCAGCTGAGCTGCTTTTAGCCCTGGGAAGGGAGGTTTCACTCACCTGGGGGGCCTCACTGCTGGCTAGGCTAAGCTTGTGCTGGGCCAGAGGTCTAACTCAGGTGGTGGACCTGATGCTGAATAGGCTATGCTTGTGTATGGCTGAGGGTCTGAGTCACATGTTGGGCTGAGCTGCTGGATCAGCTGCTCTCACGGTGAGCCGGAGTAGGTCTGACATGGTGGTCCTGATGCTGGATAGGCCCTGCTCAAGGTGGGCTAGAGGAAGTCACAGGCAGTTCACAGGAGATCTCAGGTGGGCTGAGCTGGAGTCCTCAGATGGACGAGCCTGGGTCGTTAGGCCGGCCGAAGTCTTAAGGCGAGCGGGCCTGATTCCTCAGGCGAGCAGGCAGGAGACATCTGGTGGGTGGGCCAGAGATGTCTGGTGGTCCGGCAGAAGTGCTCAGGTGAGCGGGAAGGAGACTGTTATATAACTTTAGATGGCCTTTTCATTACTATTATTTTATTTAATTTTATGTGTTTTAATTCTGGGTCTCACTACATAGATCAGACTCGTAGTGATTCTCCTGTTTTCAGCTCCCAAGCACTGAGATTACAGATGCATGCCACCATGCCCAGTCTCTATCGCTGTCTCCGTGTGCCCCTGGAGCAGGGCTGGCACGGAGCGCTAGGGAACAAATCCCAGCCCCTGTGCTCTGCCTAAACAGATGCTTTAGTCCACAAAGCTATGTATCAGGCCCTACTGTTATTTTCTACATATTCAGTAGTTTTAGTCTTACTTTTCTTTTTGTTTTAGTGGTCAGGACTATAGATGTTTAGGAACTGGTTTTAGTAGTTCTATTTGACTTTACTGGAATCAGAAACATGATATTCAAATTTGAATTTTTTCTAATAAAATTTGGAGTATAAACAGCGAACAGACCCACAATTCAGACATGTAAATATGCCAAGATCGCTTATAAAAGACATGTAATTACTCTTTTCTGATACAGAACTAATCATACCTAGTTTATCATCTAGGGCATTTCTCTTTAATTTTTTAAATCAAATCTACTTGATTTGTCTCTCATAAGCTTTAATAAGAAAGTTCTGTCAATATTGTTTTTATAGATTAATTCTGAAATTTTCTACAGTTTTCATCAGCGCTGAATGATGAGTGATCTTAGTAATAAAAATTGATGACAGAGCAAGATCTTCAGGACATCCCTAGAAAGCACACTTCTGTTGTATAATTATGTTTGCTCTGGTGTTTAGCTCATCTGATGTTTATAGCTTAATTCCTGATTTATTTTTCCTTGAATAGTATGCCTTCATTCAGTGTTTCCAACTTTTTTCCCAGAAATATTGCTTAATTCATCCTTACTGTATGTTGTGAACAAAATGTTTATGACGGGTTTAAATATATGTGAGGATATCCTAATGTTTAAACATCGACTTTTGCTTGGTTCTGTCATTTGCAGGCGCACACCAGCACTCCCAATCTCAATTAGTGTCGCAGCGTGCCCTATGTGCAAGGCTAGCACCACCATCCCAGGAATAGAACCCCTGGCCCCTGCACCTACTTGGGTTAATTTGTGATTTTTATGTCATGGCATTTTCTGTGTTTTGCTTTTGGACTGAGTTTTATTGGTGTGCTTTGCATTCCACACTATACTCTGCGAAGTTGGAAAGTTTTCTAAAAAATAAAAATATAACATTTATCACATTAAAATTTAAGAATGACTAAGATAAGTATTTTTCCTGATTTATCCAGTGTGAAAAATACACAATCCCTCTGCTAAATGAAAAATAAAAGCAGTGTATGGATGTATGGAACACATGCACACATGCTCACAGTTACAGACATGCACAGGTATGTCTTCCAGGTATTACTTATATTATTTTTAGTTTAATTTGTCCATATATTTCCATGGTTTGTAAAGCTTAACATTTTGCCTCATAACCAAATTTCCAACAATTCTTTCACCTTAGTTCCAAATTAAAATAAATTCAGTGCATAAAAACTGTTGCCATAGTTCCTTCAATTCTATGCATTTTATTTAGCTTCATTTCTTGGTTGACTGGATTTTATGGCCATGTCTTTTTTCATGTAAGGCTCGTGGGTGACATTTACTTTGAGTTCTACTATGTAGAAAAATGGCTTTGGGTTGCTTTTATTCGTGAACACTGATTTTGTAGAGCATATGACTCCTTCGGTCACTCATCTTTCTCCCTGAATCAAACAGACACTGTGAATACACACTGTGACACTGTGTGCTGGTACTGCACGATACTCAGGAAAACGCACATGCACACAAACACACACATGCCCGTGCCACACACACACACACACACACACTTGCACCTAACAGAAAGGAATGAGAAAGAGATTTATGAGTGTGTGTGATGTTTTTAGAAATAATGCATTTTATAATTTTATTACTTTTAATACGAAACAACAATGAGACCATTGCAAAACACGTTAGTAGGACAGCCACAATAATTAATACCATGCATATGTTTGACTTCAGAGTACTTGTTCAGAGTACAAGATGCAGTCATAACATCTAAACACTCTTGGTACAAATGTGTCTTCTCATTCACCTAAGAGAAAGTAGTTGTATGCATTCTCCAGCATTCCCTAATACTAGTTGGTTTACAGCAGAACTGACATTGTTGGAAGCTGTTGACTTCAGCCTTTTACAGTTCAGCATACTAATATGAGTTATCTTTTATATCTCTTGGTTAAACTTTTCTGCTTGATGGTTAAGACCAAATTAAAGGAAGACTTAAATAATAGAACACACAACTTTTGTATCTGACAAGGTCACTTAAGTCCCCTCAGAATTTACCTTCAAACCATGTACAGCGTTTTGTAGAACTTTTGCCAGTGCCAACCATCTGGATGAGTCACAGCCGTTACTTGACCAGTTTACTCTCTGTGAAAGCCTCAGAAATTGTTCTCTCTAGGTGACTGTCCTTAGCACACTATATGTCACTGATCTCTTTCCTCTGTGGCCCCATAATCTCCTTGAACAGAAAATTTGGAACACTATGGAGGTATAGGATGTTACAGTATAGGTTCTTTTATGTCCTGAGTCCTCACTGACCTTGAAGGGCTAAGGTCAAATATTGGCTGTCCTTGTAGCCCTTCTTTTTCTCTAATTTTTGGTCTGCAAGCTTAAGTTGTTAAAACATGAGAAAAGAAGCTTAGTGATAATACTACTCTATAACATAGGTACTTGAGCTTAACACCGCTGTTTTCTGAATATCAAATACCTTAAATTTGATGTTGAACTAATATTTTCCATTGATCACTGATTTTAATAAATTCCCATAAAACATGATAAAAAAAACAGTTGAACATTTATACACAGAAGTTTAGAAATCCAGTCATATATAAAATTGTAGCAGGTCAGTCCTATGGCATTTTTCCTTGTCTCTTATTCTCTTTTATTACCTTTGTTTTTTTAAATAAACATTTATTTAGGAGAGAGTATAGCAATAAATGAAATGACATTAGCAGCAGTACACATCTATAAGACCAGAATGACAGGCATTCCAAGTATGGTTTTAGTATTACACATTGCTATTCTCAGTGTCAAAAACCTGCTGGAGTTTCTTAGGATCATAGTGTAATTAATCCTGTGTATGTAAGTACATGGTTCTGCCCCTACCATGTTTCCTAACTTTTCTGCTTTCTCTCTGTTCATTGTTCAATTTTTAAGTTCTGATTTCTATTTGGCTGTGTTATGACTTTCCTTTTTTTTCTCTTCTTTTGATTTTTCATACTAGGGAGACCATACAATGTTTACAAATGTAATTTTGGTTTATTTCATATATGAGTATATGTTCAAGATCCATCCAATTATATATATGACAGCTTTGAGATTATCATTCTTCATAGCTGAGTAATATTCCATTGCATAAAACACTTCTTTTTCAAATATTCTTCAGGTGATTGGCATTTTGGTTGTTTCCAAGATTTAGCTATTACTAATTGTGTTGCTATAAACATAGGAGCGCAAACATCACTATGATATGATGTTTTCAGTTCTTCTGGGAAAATTCAGAGTAAGGGGATAGCTGATTGAGTGGAATTTCTAGTCGTAGAAATTTTAAGGAGTCTCCAGACTGATTTCCTTAATGGTTGCACCAGTCTGAATTTCCACCAACTGTGGAGAAGTGTTTCTTTTTCCCCACAGCCACATATTTGTTGTTGGTTGATTTCTTTATGATAGTCATTCTTTCTGGGGTGAGAAAGTATCTAAGTACTGTTATAATTTGCTTTTCATGGATGGTTAGTGATGTGGTGCATTTCTTCATATAATCTTAAGCATATAGTAGTATGTCTTCCCCTGAGAAGTGTGTGTTCATCTCAGATGCCCATTTCTGGAATGAGTCTTTGAATTTTGGGACACTGATGGCTTTTTACTTCTTTATAAATTCTAAATAGAAGACTTTTGCCAGAATACTTATTCGTCTTTTGTTTGTTTGTTTGTTTGAAATTTGTGAGTTGTCTTTGCACTCTGTTGATAATTTCTTTTGATGTGCAAAAGCTTCTCAGCAAGCGAGGTCCCAGATGTTGATTCTTTAAAGTGTTATACGTACCTTTTGATTTTTGTCCTTGAACTCTTTGCCTACCCTGATGTCTTCAAGATTTCCTCATACTCTCTATTCCAGGAGATTTAGTGTTTCTGTTTTAATATTTAGATATTTAACTCATTTTGATTTTAGTTTAGTTCATGGTCATAGAACTGGGTCAAGTTTTAATTTTGGGCCTGAAGAGAGCCCAAAATTTTTCCAGCATCATTTGTTAAAGAGGTAATCTTTATTCCAATAAACATGTTGGCACCTTTGTCAAAGATAAGATAGCTGAATGTGTTTGTATTTGCTTCCACACCTTCTAGTCTATTCCACTGTTCTTCAGGTCTATTTTTTTCCAATACCATCCTGATTTTATCACTGTAGTTTTATACTATAATTTTAGGTCAGTAATTGTTTTTATTGTATTTATTACTTTTAATAGGAAATAACAATATAATAGTTTGAAAACATGTTAATATAAATTCACAATAATTGACACATTGTATATTGTTGTCCTCATAATAGTTATATAGAGCACAGAGTGTACACATGATAAATTTTTTATCGATATTGGTAAGGAAGGAAAAACTTCTCTTTTAACTGAGAGGAAGTAGTTGTATACAAAGTCCAATGTCCCTTATTTGCATGGGGTTGCCAGTGAAACTGGCAAGGTTGGAGGCTGTTGATTTAAGCCTTTTACAGGTCATCATACTAAACTCGTTCTCTGTTTTATGCCTCATAATAAAGCTTTTCTGTTGGGTGATCAAGGGCAAATCAAAGCAAGACCTGTAAAACAAAACATTCATCTTTTGCATCTTCCAAGATCAAATCCCTTTAGGATTAACTTTGGAACCATGTACAGTGCTTTGTAGAACTGTTGTCAGTGTCAGCCATTGAGATGAGTCATGGCCATTGCTTGACCAGTTTGCTTGCTGTGAAAGCCTGAGAGAATGTTTTTTCTCTAGTTAACTCTCCTTATACACACTATACTTCATTTATCCTTTTCCTCTGAGGTCCCATAATCTCCTTGTAGATCAAGAATTGCAATGCCTCCTGCCTTATCTTTGTTGCCTAAGTTTTTTTTTTTTTTTTTTTTTTTTCTATTCTAGATCTTCTCTGGTTCCAAGTAAATTTTAGGATTAATTTCCCCAGGTCTGTGATGTATTTTGATGGTATTTTGATAGGGATTGCATTAAATCTGTATAACAATTTTGGAAGTATGATCCTCTTCACAATGTTGGTTCTCCTTATCCAGGAGCAGAGAAGGAGTATCTTTCCATTCTGTGAACTCCTCTAGGATCTCTTTTTCAGAGTACTGAATAGATACTTTACTTCTTTAGTTAAATTAATTCCTATATGCTTCATTTTACGTGATACTATTGTAAAAGGTATTGTTTTTCTAATTTTCCTTTCAGTGTGTTTGTTTTCTGTGCAGAGGAATATTATTGACTTTGGATGTTGACTTTTTATACTGCTATGTTTCTGAATTTGCGTATTAATTCTAGTAGCTTCTTGGTGGAGGTTTTTTGGGTCTTCCAAGCAGACTATTATGTCATCTGCAAATAATGATAGTTTAACTTCTTCTTTAGCTATTCTTTTTTTTTTTTTGCAGGGCTTGGATTCGAACTCATGACCTTGCACTTGCCAGGCAGGCACTTGTGCCATGGAGCTATCTCCCTAGCCCTTTCTTTACCTATTCTTTTTCCTTTTATTTCTCTCTCTTGTCTAATGGCTCTAGCTAATGATTCCAGAAATATATTGAATAGGAGTGGTGATAGGCAACATCCTGGTCTTGTGCCAGATCTGAGAGCAAAAGACTTCAGTTTTTTTCTTATTAGAATTATGCTAGTCATTGTTTTGTCATAGGTGGCTTTTATTAAATTGAGGCAGAGGCAATCTATTCCAATTTTCTGTAGGACTTTGAACATGAATGAGTGTTGGACTTTGTCAAAAGCCTTTTCTATATCAATTGAGATAATTATGGGGTATTTTTTGTTTGTTTGTTTGGCTCTATTGATATACCGCATTATATTTGTAGATTTGCATATACTGAATCATCTTTGCATCCCTGGCATGAACCCTACCTGGTCATGTGGTACTATCTTATGAATAATTTGCTGTATTCTATTTGCAAGAATTTTATTAAGGATTTTTGCATCTATTGTCATGAAAGAGACTGCCCTGTAGTTCTCTGTTTTCGTTGTACCTTTCTTTGGT
This sequence comes from Myocastor coypus, assembly GCA_004027025.1. NCBI lineage: Eukaryota > Metazoa > Chordata > Mammalia > Rodentia > Myocastoridae > Myocastor > Myocastor coypus. Next base: position 29,250 of record PVJA010026474.1, read on the forward strand.
TTTGGTATCAGTACATTACTTGCCTCCAGGGATGATTTTGTGAGGATTGCTTTCTATTCAGTTTCATTGAAGAGTTTCATGAGTATTGGCATTGCATTTTTTGTAAATTTCTTGTGTAATTCAGTAGTGAAACCATCAGTACCTGGACCTTTCATTGTCAGTAGGCTTTTTTTTTAAACTATATTTTGTATTTCATTGGCTGTTATTGGGCTTTTTTTTTTTTTTTTTTTTTTTTTTTTTTTTTTTTTTTTTTTTTTT